>JASPKZ010003877.1:1010000-1323187 GCA_030220185.1 Diploptera punctata
ATTTTTAAATCATCATCATCACTCCAGGGATTAGGCAATTGCCCGTTCCAACTTCATAATGCATCAGCCCAACGTCTTCTAGGTCTTCAACATCACGTCTTCCTCTTGCTTGATAATTTCTTGCTAACAATGGATATCTCTCCTTACTCATTCCATCCATATGATCAATCCATTTTTGTCTGTAATTCGTGACCTTATCCAATAAAGGCTGTACTTTCAATTCTTCTCTTATATCCTCATTTCTTATTCTATGAAGTCTTGTACATCCTTTAACTTGTCTTAGGAACCTCATCTCCGCCGTCTGTATTCTATCCTTCTGTTTTTTTCGTTGGTGCCCAAGTTTCACAACCATACAATATTGTGGGAACCGCCATAACATTATACATTTTTATCTTTTATTCTTAAATGCTCGTAATATTTTCTAACATTATGATACAGTATTATTCCAGTTACACTATGGAATGTGAAACATGGTGACTTCATTTAAGAGAGGGGAAAACTTAAGTTTTTTGAGTATAAAATGCTTAGGAAAATTTTTGAATGAGAAAGAATAGACATGTGAACGGAGGAAATAGCGTAATAGTGAACTCCATGAACTTAACCAGAGGGAAAGTGCCTTGTACGAGGCCAAGAATGAGGTGGAAGATTCAAATTAACCATTTATCTAAGGGAGGTGAATTTCCAGGAAATGATTGCAAAACTGTTTTCTGAAAGCTCTTATTTTCCATTCGGAAATGGTAGAAATAAGTATTTTAATACGTCATGGTTAGTCATCTTAATATACAGAGTGAAAAAACTCGACTGAGAAACGTTTACACATTTTACAGGAAGTTTGAATAAGGAATCCATGTTTGGAGGTCTTAGTTCGCGCGGACGTGGCATGATCAAAGATGTTAATGAGTTGGGAGAAAAAAAAAACATGAGAGGATAATCGTAGCGAAATGTATCATGACAAGTAAATTTCAGTTAGCTATTATCATTAGCTTCATGACAGATGGACATCATCACAAAATAAATCTCAGATTATTCTCACCGGTATTTGAAGAATATACGCACATGCAGCATTTCGACACGATGTCCATAAATATATTACGTAATTTACACGGTAACAGGAAGTGACGTGACATGCTAATATCCAGTTGTAAATAAATGTAGAAAAATACAGTCTATTTCAGGATATTACAGAAAAATCATACATCCGCTTTTGAGTTTACTTGTGTAATAGCAGCAATTATTCCAAGAAGTGGAGCTTTATAAATAACAGCAAAATAAAGAAGTCAGAGAGATTAACAGATGATTGTGGGGGGAAACTGGGATGAAACAACCTTTCACGATAACAACCTATTTTAGCCTACTTTCCTGAATTAAAGGAAAGTGAGATTATATCACATGAGAATTGCTCTTGTAACGAAGGAACCAGTAATATACGAATGTAGGTATGATGTGGAATTATAGCTATAAGCTCGACACGGTCTATGATAATCATCGTCATTTTTCATATTTAGCAAAGTCTGTATATTCATCCCTACATATCTAATTTCTATGGGTTTGTTACTGATCTTTCCTTTGTAAAATATATTTGTAGGCCCTATGAATATGAAATGTATATTTTAACTGGATTCTATATTAAATTGCGAAAAACAAAATAGCCATGTTACTAATCTTGGCAGCGAGTGAAAGGGTAATTACGAGGGAGGCCAAGGCTTTCCAAGGGCTGTAACGCCACAGGAAGAAGAAATTTCGCAGTATGGAGAAACACTTGACAATTTACTAACCAGGGAGCTGACTGGCTATAGCATATTTGAGATTCTGATTGGGAATGTATCGGGATTTTTTAAAGTTTTTATTGGAAAGCACACACAAAATATACTAGTTTTAAAGGAAAAATACCCTTTTCAGGAGTCTACAGCTTTTTGTTTTCTTTCAAGTTTTATATTATATAAACAGCCCGGTGTCTTATCACCTTGGTGTTTTCTTTGTTTTCCTTAGCTATCAAGGCAAATGATTGGATGGAATTTCATTATCGTAACAGTACCTCTTTCATTGTAATCATTTTAATTAAAATTGAGTACGTTTAGAAGGGATAAAAACTCCTTACTACAACTACAGTCTACTGACTACTATTGAACATTATTAATGCGATTTCCTCAGATGTTAATGTGTCTTACAACTACGAAGAGTTGTATGATGATTTTAGAACCAACAAATATTAAAGTTGCTCAGTGGAAAAAAAGAGGCCACATGCCACAAATCTGCCGATTGTGAGTTTTTTTTACGGTTAAGTAGAACCTGCTATCTTGCATCATCAATTCCAATAACTATTTTCATGGTGGTATGAGTCTATTCTTTAACAAGGCGCCTAATAAAACTTGAAAGATTCTGAATTATAGAAATAGCTAATGCAAAAAAGGCCTACATGCCACATTCCTTCTCATTATCTCTAGTGGTTACAGTCAATGTTCCTGATAAGTTGGCAGAAAGGAAACTAACCAATCAGAATATAGTTCCACTGCCCTCTGGATCTATAATATTATAGATCCAGAGGGCAGTGGTAGTTCTCAAATTACCTACAACATTTCCAATGTCTTACATAGATGTTGAGGTTTAATGCGTTTTCTAAAGAAAAAAAGGCAAGTTAATAGTAAAAGAAGGACTCATCATGAAAATAAGTGGAAGGATAATGAAAGAAAACGTCTAAGAAATACTGTATAACAATAAGAAGATTGTGCCAGCAAAGGAGTTTGTAGATAGGGAACTCCGTGTTGCGAACTAATATGTGTTTTCACTCCACTAATGATTAGTGAAGATAAGAGAGGTTATGCAAAGAAGAGAAAAGATGAAACATGTCAAAGGAAGGTTTCATTCAGATACTATGTTCGTCTACCTAATACTAGCGAACTTGAAGTCTGTAGACGTGCATTTCTAGCAGTCCACGGAATATCAATAAAATGTTTAAGAACTGTTCAGAAAAGTGAAGAATGTGCCAGGAAAGTTTCTGATGATGAAGAAGAGAGTCGATCAACATCAGAAATTTGTGTCCATACACCCACTGAAGATAGAATAGGCATTATGTGGGGCATATGCCACTACTTAATTTGCACAAATTACCTGTCCTATTAAATAAAAACACTTAATACTAGGAATATTTCAACTAATATTTAATAAGATATTCAATGCATTATCTAATTCAAGATCCTGATTAAAAAATTAAAACATAGTGTCCATATTCCACAGATAAACAACTTTCAGAAATTCCTAGTTTCTGTAAAATAGTTGTCTTGTGGCATGTGCCTCTATTCTACTGGGCAACTCAATTGTAAATAGCTTGTCCGAAGTTCTCCAGACATAATTCAAGGTATTTGTGGCCATGTACGGTAATGAGGAGAGGGGTGGAGCAGTTTATAGACTGCTGCTATGGAAAATGGTGTTGTGGAGACTACATTTTTAACTGTAACTTCATAACTTACTGACTTTCGAAGCCGTAGATTCATGGCGGCGCGGACATAAGCTTTCCATATACCCCTATCATGTACTAATGTTTTCCAATCACCTCCCGTATAATCTACTTCCCTAAAAATAATGGTTATTGTTATTTTCCCTCCTCTTTCTTGGCCTACCTACTGGACGCTTTCCCTCTGATACTCCTACAAGGAATTTTCATGTTCGTCTTTCATTTCCTATTCGTGCCACATGCCTTGCCTATCAAAGTCTACGAGACTTAAATTATATTATATCTGGTTACCCACACACATCATGCAGCTCACTTGTGTAGCATTCTCCATTCGCCTGTCTGCTGATCTCTCTGGCCCAAAAAAATGTCCCTAAGAACTTCATTCTCAAACACTGGTAATCTTTACTCATCTCTTAAAGTAAGAGTCTATGTTTAATACCCATATAACAGAAAATAACAGGTTTATATATTTTCACTTTAATGTTTTTTTTTCTTTTATTAAAAGCAGTTGGAACAGCAAGAGTCCCTAATACATAATAGGAAGCATTTCCAGAATTTATCCTCTGTTTAATTTCTTTTACTCCTCATTCATGTTTGTAGTTATTGTTAGTATAAAATACAATTACCATTGTGTCCTGTGTAACTACGTGACTAATTTTAGGTGTGGAAAATGTATTTCGATAAATATTTATTTTATTTTAGCATTACAAACATATGACAGTTATATAACTGAGGTTTGTTGCAGTTTTCTTTGCAGTTACCTGTACCTGCATGACCCCGATAGCGAGCGATCGTGTGAAATGGAACAAGACAACTTCGTGACGATCTAGTGGACCCGCCTCCCATCTCTAAGCTCTTCTGACAATAAGATTCAAGAGCACCGATTGTCTCTTAATATGTCAAGGACTACCTTAAGCCGGTACTTCTAAAATATGATACTGCATACTATATTGGTACATAGTTTAATTAGAGTTGGTAGGGACCAGAAAAAATCCACTGCCGCAATGATTATTCTCATCTAATTCTTGGTTCTGCACTCAGACATCAATACTTCATGAGAATATAAACAAAAACCAGTGATTTACACACCTGTCAAAAATGAAAGTAGCCGTACTGTTGAACAGAGCTGCTATAAATTATTCATTTTCCGAAGTATTAAACTTACAAATATGATAAGTATATTAAAAAAGACAGTCAAGTTTCCTTCATACTCTACAAATGTTCTGTGCGTGCACCAGGGTTAGTAGGTACATGTCGAGTTCCTTTCGCACATTTTGTAGCAACCTTCTGTCGATGATCATCACTGCAGCACCGATGCGCTCCCCAAGCTCTACCAGCGTTCTTGGTAGCGGAGGAAAGTAAACAAGGTCCTTAATATACCACCAAAGGAAAAAGTCAATGTGTTTGATAAAGTAATCTAGGGGCCAAAGAAACAGAAATATGACATTGTTACCTACACGGCCAAACCAGTGATGTGGAGGTTCAGCGTTTAGGTAGCGACGAATATTGATGTTCCAGAGAGAGGGTGCCCCGTCTTGTTGGGAAATAAAATCCTCCGAAATCATCAGTCAGTCACTGAAACAACCACAGATACAATATATCCTGGTAAGGTGTACCAGTCACAATCTTCTCACAGAAGAAAACTTTGTCTGTAAGAAAATTCACCTTTGACGAATCTCTTTCAAGTGCTACAATTTCACGATTTTTAGTGCCACGCAATCTCACATTGTGAAGATTAAACCTATTCGCTTCAAGCTTAAATACTCAATGTATTTCTTCAGAAACCGGATTTAAGTTACCATAAATTATTTTGTCTATTTTCAGACATTCAAAACAAACAAAATATAACGGTACCCGAGATCACAATAAGGGTGAAGGCCAAAACATATTCCTCTACTATTCGTAAATGTTAACAAAAGATTGCCCTGACAAGGGATGTACAAAATATTGCAAGATATATAATAGCAGAGTTAAGCGAATGTATCTCGTCTTCTGAGTTGAAGGCCATTTAACTGCCGGCGAGTCTACCTCGTATTTTGAAGCGAATGGGTTAAGCTTCTCGAATAAATGTAATGTTGCGTCATCGCAGAAAATCAACTTGGCAGCTAAATCTTCATCCTCCCATACTTCCTGCATTATGACGCAAAATTCCAGGTGCAGGTCATAATCTTCTGCTTTAATTGTTCCAGAAGCTGCACACAATACGAGTTTTAAATTTAAACGTCATCGCAAAATCTTCCATACGGTTTGCTGCGGTATTACCGAGTTCTCGGCTTGCTCGGGTTGTTAATTTTTGTGGAATATGCACGAAACTTTCCTTCATACTCGCTACAGTTTCATCTGCTCATCTGGTCGACCGGTGGTTTTCTGTTCACACAGATAAACGGTCAAATTTCTATTACCACCGCAAAATGTTTTGTTTTTTATTGCGGTTATTTCCGAACTCTTTTGAATGCGGATTGTACTGTTATAACAGACGAACTTCTCGTATATTCAAATAAAAAAAAAACTATTCTGCCGTCGATCGGTGCATATAATGCAAACTTTGTGAGTTTACGGTTCTCTTCATATATCAATTATATTTGTTCATGTAATATTTTGGAAATGTAGCGCTACGAACATGAATGAACAATTTATAGTAGCTCTGTATTCTAAGTTCCACTTCGAATTACGGTATTTACGGCATTGCTACACGATGCACGCACAGTTGAATTTTCTTGTTGAACAAGGAGTCATTCAACGTTTAGGCCTACTGTTCATGGAACAGCGGTAAAACCCTAGCTTAATGATTTGAAGATAATGAGTCCGAGTTTTGTTCAAGATTTCATTTTTTATCTTTTTTAGTAGGCTTAATATTTAATATAAATATATATTTTGTAACGAAATAGCTGGATAATATTAGAGTTAGTGTATTTTAATATTACATGAAAATAAAACTATATTCTAACGAAAAAAAAATGAAAATGCGTGACAAAGAATTTAAATCTTAGACGTTGACATCTAAGTGACGATGTCCTTCCAATTGAGCTGTAATGGCATTTATTTCGTACTTATGCAAATTCAGAGTATTTGTAGAAACACTTTTTTTTTTGCAAATGCCCGAGGTTGTCTTTCGACATTCCTGGTGTTCTCTCCTGGCGTGGCGTACTTGTAACCCACTTCTGAGGTTGGGGCGCCTGGAAGGCGGGGTTACGTTGCCCCGATGAAATGATGGGTGATGATGATAGTGGTGTGCCAGGAGAGTCCCTAATCCTAAGCTTAATCTAAGATGAATATGAATGATGATGATGGCCATATGATTTCGGGGACCGTTAGGGCCTTAAAGTTTTCATGACATTTGTCTTACAGGCGAGGAAAAAACCCCGATAAAAACCACACCCAAAAAAACTGTCCCGACCGGGGATCGAACCCGGGCCCACTGCGTGACAAGGCAGCATGCTACCTCGAGACCACAGCGGTGGACTTATAACTTAAAATTAATCTACGTTATATTAAGATTATTTAATAACACTAACATTTAGTACGATAATAAAATAAATTTGCAATTTTTCCACGAAATTAGATTCATTCTGAAAATAAATACATTTAAATCATAAATCTAAGCAAAGCAATATCTACAATATAAGTTGTACTCACTTTTTATTAATCGCTACAGAGCACATTTATGTATGTAAACAGCTAACTACCATCGACTATGGAGATGTATGTAATAAAATTGCGCACAATGGTGCAAAATTAATTAATGGCATATTGCGCTAACTACATTGTCACTTTGGAACACGATTTCAGGTGATATCTTGTGCACTTTAGTTCATATAGTTTACATCTGCGACTGTCTTCGATTTGATGGTAAGAGACATTCACACACAGTTAATATAGTGATGGAAACAGTGGACGTGTTCTATGTGCATAGCGGTTTATCTTATGGAGATGTATATGACTATTCATAAGTGAAAGGCAGCAACTGTCTCTTCCGTCGCGTCGTAACGATAATACTGGCTGCATATAGCTGATTACTTATCCCAGAGCTCAGAATAACACGGTCTATATAGATTACACTTATATAACATGGGGCAGGAACATGACGTAATTACCTACCTCACTGGCAATATCGAACTCCGAGGTACACGACTGCGCGGAAATAGATTCTACATACGTCCCTATCTGGAACTAATGTTTTCCGTAACTACCTATTGAACTCTTGAGGTACACGACTGCGCGGAAATAGATTCTACATACGTCCCTATCTGGAACTAATGTTTTCCGTAACTACCTATTGAACTCTTGAGGTACACGACTGCGCGGAAATAGATTTTACATACATCCCTATCTGGAACTAATGTTTTCCGTAACTACCTATTGAACTCTTGAGGTACACGACTGCGCGGAAATAGATTCTACATACATCCCTATCTGGAACTAATGTTTTCCGTAACTACCTATTGAACTCTTGAGGTACACGACTGCGCGGAAATAGATTCTACATACGTCCCTATCTGGAACTAATGTTTTCCGTAACTACCTATTGAACTCTTGAGGTACACGACTGCGCGGAAATAGATTTTACATACATCCCTATCTGGAACTAATGTTTTCTGTAACTACCTATTGAACTCTTGAGGTACACGACTGCGCGGAAATAGATTCTACATACATCCCTATCTGGAACTAATGTTTTCCGTAACTACCTATTGAACTCTTGAGGTATACGACTGCGCGGAAATAGATTCTACATACGTCCCTATCTGGAACTAATGTTTTCCGTAACTACCTATTGAACTCTTGAGGTACACGACTGCGCGGAAATAGATTCTACATACATCCCTATCTGGAACGAATGTTTTCCGTAACTACCTATTGAACTCTTGAGGTACACGACTGCGCGGAAATAGATTCTACATACATCCCTATCTGGAACTAATGTTTTCCGTAACTACCTATTGAACTCTTGAGGTACACGACTGCGCGGAAATAGATTCTAATACATCCCTATCTGGAACTAATGTTTTCCGTAACTACCTACTGAACTCTTGAGGTGCACGACTGCGCGGAAATAGATTCTACATACATCCCTATCTGGAACTAATGTTTTCCGTATCTACCTACTGAACTCTTGAGGTACACGACTGTGCGGAAATAGATTCTAATACATCCCTATCTGGAACTAATGTTTTCCGTAACTACCTACTGAACTCTTGAGGTGCACGACTGCGCGGAAATAGGTTCTACATACATCCCTATCTGGAACTAATGTTTTCCGTATCTACCTACTGAACTCTTGAGGTACACGACTGCGCGGAAATAGATTCTAATACATCCCTATCTGGAACTAATGTTTTCCGTATCTACCTACTGAACTCTTGAGGTACACGACTGCGCGGAAATAGATTCTACATACATCCCTATCTGGAACTAATGTTTTTCGTAACTACCTACTGAACTCTTGAGGTGCACGACTGCGCGGAAATAGATTCTACATACATCCCTATCTGGAACTAATGTTTTCCGTATCTACCTACTGAACTCTTGAGGTACACGATTGCGCGGAAATAGATTATAATACATCCCTATCTGGAACTAATGTTTTCCGTAACTACCTATTGAACTCTGAGGTACACGACTGCACGGAAATACATTTTACATACATCCCTATCCTGAACTAATGTTTTCCAATCATCCCCTTATTACTGTGCGCTTTCCCTCTGATTTTCCTACAAGAAGTTTCCATGCACCTCTCTCATTCTCCATTCGTGCCACATGCCCTGCCCATCAGTCTTCGAGAATTATCTGTTGCTATATCTGGTTTCCCATAAAGACCATGTAGCTTACTGTTATGCAAGTATTCTCCATTCACATGTCTCTTCTTCCCTCTTTGGTCTAACAATGTTCCTAAGAACTTTATTCTTAAATAATCTTAATATTTTCTCCTCCCTTAAAGTAAGAGCCCATGAATCGCATTAATATATTATAACTGTAGGAATAAGTTTAATGAGAGAAGATAGGATGTCGCAGTAATTCGAAATATAATGCATTTCCCGAATCGATCCTATGATTAATTTATTTATGTATCTCATTCCGTTTGTAAGTGAAGACCTGAATTACAGAACATCGTAAGACCTAAGAAAATCTATATTTTTCATAAGAGAGAAAAATAAACATTATTGCAGAAAAAAAGTTTGTTTTGTTGAGGTCATTTTTAACCAGTGTGTATGTCATCCTCATTTACATTGACTGACAGTTTCAGTAATATGGCGTGCATACTTTAATAAAAAATATTAATGTTATCATGGACTTAGGATATTCAAGTCGAAGTAAATAAGTAGATTGGAACAAGGGAAAAAGCTTGTTTATTGTAGTTTTCGGCATACGATAGCATTAATTGGCATTGAACATAAGAAAGACAAACCAAGATATTTTGAAAAAGTTAGGAAAAAAAAGTGAAAACCAACTTTTTTCTTCAGACTTCTGTTTCTTCTTCTTCTCCTTCCGATTCTAAATATTTATTTCGGGTTGAGAAAAACTTTTTTGGCGACTATTTAACTCATGCCCCAAATGGGAGTTAATGACCAATCACATTTCAATGAATTTTGATTTACAACCAATCAGTCGTTTTTTACCTCGATTTTATCAGTTTAATTTTACCATATTAAAATCAAGCTCCTCCTTTTTAACATTCTGAATAGGTCAGAGCATTATTTTGCAGTGACTAAGAAATACGGCTACCAGATTGTATATATAGTGCTGGAATGTAAACAGATACTGCTTGCGGCATATAATAGAAAAAAAACATTCGTAGTAATTGATTAAACCACAATAAAAAGAACCACTGTTTGCACTTTCTTAAACGTATTATTTCCCAGAAATATATGTTCCAGAACTATAATTTACATCATAGGTCATCAAAAATTAATTAATTAACCTATAATGTTGGCTTGATGTGTTTCATTTTTTCTCCAATAGGGTGCATTCTTACAATACTGCGATCTTTTGGCATTAAATAATATGATCTGGTTGCAGTGATGAACAAATGAAGCATAACAAACGTTTATTTGTTTTCGAACATCGCCGTTTACATTAAATATATAAATATTTTAAAATAACTATATTTAAATAATGATTTGAGAGTGAACAGCTTAATTTTATTCGTTAAATAGTCCTAACAAATGCCACTATTGATTTCCAAATTCTCTAAATAAATTCACTCCTCACTTCGTGAGTCGAATTTTTCAATAATTTGTAAATCACTCGTGGCATTGCTTATGAATAAAAGGCTGCAGCAGGTAGTGACAAATACTTCAATAGATGTTTCACATTTTCCATCTTTTCTGTTAGTGTACAACGGCAACCTGTCGATGATAACTCACTCTAAAGGATTTTTCATCAAGGAGTACATTACAATATTCATTCCTCTCATTGTTTCTGAAACTGCAAGTTTTCTTAGAAATTTGTATTTTGAAACAGAAAACGTCTGGCCTCTACGTCTTACATTTTATAACACTAACTTAAATATTGTTTGTATTCCTGGAAGTTACCAACTGTCAATGAAATGAACTTCTTTCATCAGAGCAACTTCCATTGTAGGAGTTTCTACCTTTTCTTTCTCCTTTTTATTTATTTATTTATTTTTTGCAAAGTTGGAATCACATAGGAGAAAACTGTGGTATTTCATGGGAAAATAACTACATACAGGCCTACTTGAATCTTCCGGAAGCAACTAAAGTTGAAAGATAATGAACCATGGTCATTTTGTTTTCTGATCGATGCAGCCATCGGAGAACAAGTAAAGAGTGTCAACATCTAGTGATAATGTATTCGTAATAAAGTTATTTAAGCATAAAACAAATTTATTTACACCTTTATGACCCTGCGTTTCATCCCTCATGAACATTGTGCTTTTTGTTGATTTTCCACTGCGAATACAAAAACTGATTTCCCAAAGTTGATACAGACAAGTAGACAATTTCGTTCGTTCACGGGTAGTAGTAAAGGACATGGCTTTTTTTTTTTGGAAGTCAAAACACAGGTAATTAACGTTATTCCTTTCCTTGGTAATAATTGCTAACTTTTTTTTTATTTTTGTAAAAGACATAAGCTTAAATTTGTGAATTGTTAGCTTTTGTGTCAACTGTCTCTTTAAACATTTGTGCAGAATTTCAATTTTTTTTCTAACTCAGCACATGTATTACATAAGTCTGCAACAGGAGAACCGAACCTACGTAGTATTTGTAAAACCATCGGTATTTCGCATATACATTTACTTATGAACTCTACATAACTTTCCGGTTCAAATTTCTCCAGATAGAGAGTACAGATTTTTCATAATCCTCGTGTCTGATATGAAATATCGCTTCTTACTTTTATTCCTTCCACAGTTGCTCAAATTGTATGGAAATTAATCATTAGTGGTTATGAATATGATAGAAATAATAATAAAACGCTTACTACCTGCTGATCTACAAAATATATTTGAAGAGAACTGTAAAACAATGATTTGAACAAAATGTACCTGACTTGTGGTCTCAGCAGATTTACTGTGAGGACTGTTAGTTTGGAGACCTCTTATCAGTAGAAGATTCACCTATAGCCGATAGCGTTGAATAGGTTTTTTCTCCTTCCTCCGATTCTTTAGTTCATTATTGTGATATTAATAGTTACTATTTGTTTAAATATTATTCCAACGAAGAACATTTTGAATGCTGTGCCAAAGATGCATGGAGAAACTTACCAAATCCATGGAATTGGGATGTTAATCCATTATTTGTCATTATAAGGAGCAATAGCTGGACTAGGGAAGTTATTTTATGCTAGGAGGTAGCTCTAGGCATACACATTCAACTTCGCTTTAAAACAACGAAAACAGACCAAAACTGGACTTGGGATGTTCTGCAATTCAGGTCTTCAATTATTGTTCCTAGGTGTTTGAATTCAGCCACTTCCTCAAAATTTCCTTTATTTGTCATTAACTATCACCAGTCTCATTATACAATGCATTTACAGTGAGACCATATATTTAGTTTCATTGATATTTACCCATATTGGACACGTAATAGATTTAGTTCCAATATCCCTGACTGACAAGTATGAACTGTTCACGTGGTCCAGGGTCTTCTCTTTAATCTTGAATCTTAACCAGAACTCCGTACAAACTATACAGTCCTTTGTAAACTCTAGCCGATCTTTCAGGACCTTCCAATATTTGTATAAGTAAACCAAATAGTAATTTAAGGATATTCATTTCTAATGTTAATACCCCTGCTAGTAATATCAAAATTTTAGATGTGTGAAAGTCGTTACCTATTAGTGCTATTGCATAAGATTATATTTAATACGAGTTTCAGCTTGTTAGAAATCTGACGTCAAATAAAGTTTAATGTTATCTGTAAAGCAATCCCACATCCTATATAATTTTATCCATGCGGCATATATTAATGACACACTTTCGTTTTCAACTGACATTCAGGTTAATGTAATTTTCTGATTTCAAATGGGATCTCTACATATAATAACAGCTGTGCAGAGGTGGTGTTGAAACCACCGCCAAGGTCTCCTTTAATTCCCAAGATTAAAAAACTAGCAACAAATATAATTTTCAAATAAAACAGTAGAAAAGTCTAAATTGGATTCTTAGTATTCTTATTAATAATTACTAATATTTAAATTTCATACCATCATATTGATACTGTTCAAAAAAGCACATTCCTGAAACAGCAGCTAGTCAAAATTTGGCAGTGGAAGAAAAAAAGTTGTATCTAAAAAATTAAGGTACAACTTTAACAGATTGCAGGTGAGCATTATTAATTTATTTTTTCCTTAACACAAATTTAATAGTTGCCCCGAAAAGAGATCTAAGCCAGAAATATTCGAAAGTTGAATTTTCAGTGGATTAGTGATCTATCCGGAGAGTATCAGGGCATGGTGCATGTAAAATTATCCATACTCTGTTCCAGACCTCTTTTATTTATTTTTAAAAGTTGGCTTTCAAGCGAATACTGATCTATATGTAACAAAATGGCGGAAGTAATTTTAGTCAAGTCATTAATATCAGTGCAGAAAAACAATTATTGCACATATGCAAACTCATTCCACCACAGTTCAGTGAATAAAGTAAAGTGATCCCACAACAGACCCGAAGGCCCTTGGGGTAGTAGGAGGTTAAGGCTCCCACTTTTTCTAGACAATCGGCACTTTATGTCAGCCGGGTTGTCAGCCCTGCGTGACGGCCGCCTTTACCCCCAGAACAAGCGTCTGGTACTCATTTCCGTTAGAGGCTGAGTCGACCCCAGGGCCATAGTGCCGCCAGAGGGTTTGGGTCAGTTTAAAAATCCTGACCCCAACGGGACATGAACCCTCGACCCTCCGGCTTGTAGCTCAGTGCCTTTACCACTACGCTACGGCGTGCCCCACAGTTCAGTGAATTCTAATCAGAATCTTAGAGAAATTAAGTGGAAATAAGTAAGGCACAAAGAATGTAACGAAATAACATTAAATGGAAAATACTGAAAACTGATTAAGTTAGACTCTCTCTAACTGAATCAGTGTTCAATGTGTATTTTCTATTTCTTATTATAGGCTAGCATTTTTAGTTAAATATTTGTTAGATCATTTTTCCACTCTATAGAGATAGATCACTTTGCACTCCATTTTGTATTAAATTGTTAATGTTTAGATGTTAGCATGCTATTTTGCATTCAAATTGGCTGTAGCCCTATATCATTCCAATAGGACGAGAGATTAGAATGTGTATGATAGAATAAAGGTAATAGACTCAAAATGAACATTTTAAGTTTCCCCCCCCCGTTTTCCCAACAATTTGTAGTTTGTGGGTTAGATCTCTTTTCGGGGCAACTATTCAATTATAAATGCCAATTATTAAATGTATTTTACACAGTTATGCGTAAGGCACAATCTTAAATTTCCTGGCATCCAACTAGAATATATAGTATACTTCTTATCAAAAAAACACAAAAACCTCAGTATCAGGAAGTAGTTAAATAACTTCTACCCCTTTATTTAAATAACAGGGGAACAATACATAACCCTTCTGGATAGGTGGAAACCTGCATTGTCACTATAATTTCTGCTGTTTATAGTCAAGTCTACTGGACATTTATTAAGGCTTTAATATTAGAATATGACAACTGTGTTAACTGAAGAAACATCAAAATGTTCTTAAGCGTAAACTGCCTTGAGGCAATGGAGAGACAAGACTCTTTAGCATGCATAATTAAAATTAGAGCGCACACTCAATTGAAAGACCTAAAAATTAGGATATTAAAATTTAAAAGAATAAAAATTAACTAGAGTAAAAAAAAAAAAAAACTACCATACTGTACTTACGATTATGCAAAAGCCCCAAGAAGAAATTCTTAAAACTTCGACAACTTACCTGAAACAATAACATTTCATTATACAACTTAAATGTATGAACATAAGTTATCGATTGCATTTAGGGGTCGAGAAAATATGAGCAGAAAGCTAATTTTATTTGTAGTAACGGCATATAAAAATAATTAGGCCTACATTTACTTATGCCTTCTTGTCCAATCTGGACACTTTTTGATAATCAGGCTCTATAAATACATTTGGCAACATTAAGGAATATCAGTACAAAATAGTAGCCTACAACACTTACGTAAAAAAAATTCCTTGCCATTCGCGTTAAAATTAGGAAATCCTGAAGAAAATACATCGAATTTCTTAATAAGAATAATAATGTGTGTTTTTATTAAATACTGTTCGCTTAGGTATTTACAAGACCATGTAACGTTTAGGGGTAAATATAAAATAAGGTTAGTTTAAATCGTAGGATAAGTTCCTAAATCTCTTACTAACCTCACCACATTTCCAAATTACTCTGGTCATGTTAATCAGCTCCTTATCCGTAATGTAAGTAAAGTGATCCCACAACAGGCCTCAGGAGGCCCTTGGGGTAGTAGGATGTTAAGGCTCCCACTTTTTCTAGACAATCGGCGCTTTATGTCAGCCGGGTTGTCAGCCCTGCGTGACGGCCGCCTTTACCCCCAGAACAAGCGTCTGGTACTCATTTCCGTTAGAGGCTGAGTCGACCCCAGGGCCATAGTGCCGCCAGAGAGTTTGGGTCAGTTTAAAAATCCTGAGCCCAACGGGACTTGAACCCTCGATCCTCCGGCTTGTAGCTCGGTGCCTTAACCACTACGCTACGGCGTGCCCCCTGATCATAGTAAATTCATTAGTAGACATTGTCCATCTCTAGATTGCGGGCGGGCACATTAAAATGATCAGCATTTGACTATGTCAGTAATTATAAATAAATAATAGTGTTAAAAAACTAAAACAGCACGCTTTATTAGAAAACCGAACTCAAAAATGAAAAATAATTTTAATTTCCAACACGCCTGGGATAAATTTAAAGTGGTCAACAAAAAAATCATCTCCAACACATATAGAATAAAACTAGAATTATCATAAGTAATGCCACGAGTGATTTCCAAATTATCGATAAATTCACGACTCACGAAGTGAGGAGTGAATTTATCTAGAGAATTTGGAAATCAAGAGTGGCATTTGTTAGGACTATTTAACGAATAAAATTAAGCTGTTTACTCACAAATCATTATTTAACTATAGTTATTTTAAAATATTTATATATTTAATGTAAACGGCGATGTTTGAAAACAAATGAGAAACGATAGGTACGCTTCTACTGCTTCTTTTGTTTATCACTGCAACCAGATCATACTATTTATTGCCAAAGGAACGCAATATTGTAAGGATGAGCTTTCTTTAATATGGTAATTATAATACTGATAAATATTTGGTGAAACACGACTCTGATTGGTTGTAAAACAGAAATCATTGAAACGTGATTGGTCATTGACTCCCATTTGGGGCATGAGTTAAATAGTCAACAAAAAGAAAATAATTTTACCATCAAAAGCGTGGGGTGCTCTATATCAATTAATATATTTTATAATAAACAGATATTGGTAAAAGTAAAGTCTTTAAGAAGAGCATGTAAAAATCATAAAAAGCACCCCACGCTTTTGATGGTAAAATTATTTTCTTTTTGTTGATAATTCTAGTTTTATTCTATATGTGTTGGAGATTATTTTTTTGTTGACCACTTTAAATTTATCCCAGGCGTGTTGGAAATTAAAATTATTTTTCATTTTTGAGTTCGGTTTTCTAATAAAGCGTGCTGTTTTAGTTTTTTTAAAACTATTGTTTATTTTTTATTTCTAATATTTTACAGAATAAGATAAGAATGTAAATATCTTTAAATTCCATACTATTGTAGTATGAGCTAAAAGTATTACTCTTCTAAAAAAAAATCCTCCCCAGCCGGATTTGAACCAGCGACCTATGGATTACTGAAATTATATACCACTAGTTCACCACTCTACCAACTGAGCTCTTACAACGATTGACTAAAAAGTCGACAAGTCCGTAACCTATTATGCCAGTTTTAATTTTTTTGATTTTCTGATGATTCTGGCCAGGAATTTAGAAATAAAATATGAAATTATTATAGTGTCACGGGTCCTTTACAAGTATAAAAAGTTTCAAGTCGATCCAATGTCTCTAAATGGGTGAAAATCGTGTTCAAAGATTCCATTACATAAATACAAACACACTTTATTTTTTTATGATTCTGGCCAAGATTTTAGAAAATAAATATAAAATTATTGTATTGTCACGGGTTCTTTACAAATATATAAAGTTTCAAGTCGATCCAATGTCTCTAAGTGGGTGAAAATCGTGTTCAAAAATTCCGTTACATAAATACAAAGACACTTTTTTTGATTTTCTGATGATTCTGGCCAGGATTTTAGAAAACGAATATGAAATTATTGTATTGTCACGGATCCTTTACAAGTATACAAAGTTTCAAGTCTATACTATGTTTCTAAGTGGGCGAAAATCGTGTTCAAAGATTCCGTTACATACATACATACAAAGACACTTTTCTTGATTTTCTGATGATTCTGGCCAGAATTTTAGAAAATAAATATGAAATTATTGTATTGTCACGGGTCATTTACAAGTATACAAAATTTCAAGTCGATCCAATTATTTTAAGTGGGTGAAAAACGCGTTGAAAGATTCAGTTACATAGATAGATACAGGTCAAGCTAATATAAAGCGTGTAAAAAAAACTCCATATTACATAAATTCACAATTGGACTTTTCATTTCAAGAGTCAAAATAAAGTTTATAATCTTGACCTCAGAGCAGTAATTTGTATTTTTTAATAACTGCATTGAGAGTAATTGTGTCCACAAAATAATTTTTAATCAATGCTTAGGCTATATGAAAAGTAGGAAATACTTTACAACATGTAACACTTTTTCTAAGCTCCAATCATACACCATGCGCATGCGCCAACAAACGCGAAGCTGTTTATACTAAGGAATCACGGGATGCAGCCAACATACACGATATTTAACGAACCTAAAAGCGAACCTAAAAGCGAACCTAACGCAATTTAAGAACGACCAACCTAAAAGCTAACCTAACGCAATTTAAGCAATCTAACTTGTGAAAGAATGTAACGGCCAAAAATAAACAGTAAGTTCTGAAATTCTGAAGTATATGTGTACAGATAATTAGTACATACTCTATGTTGGTAGCATTGGAACACATTGTTGCTACGTCTTCATGCTACATATGTAGTTAAATAACATCGAAAAAAATGTAAAAAATAATAAGTAATAGTTTTAAAAAACTAAAAGAACACGCTTTATTAGAAAACTAAAAAATGAAAAATAATTTTAATTTCCAATACGCTTGGAATAAAATTAAAGTGGTCAACAAAAAAATCATCTCCAACACATATAGAATAAAATTAGAGTTATCAACAAAAAGAAAATAATTTTACCATCAAAAGCGTGGGGTGCTCTATATCAATTAATATATTTGATAATAAACAGATATTGGTAAAAGTAAGCTCTCTAAGAAGAAAATGTAAAAATCATCCCACGCTTTTGATGGTAAAATTATTTTCTTTTTGTTGATAACTCTAATTTTATTCTATATGTGTTGGAGATGATTTTTTTGTTGACCACTTTAATTTTATCCCAAGCGTATTGGAAATTAAAATTATTTTTCATTTTTTAGTTTTCTAATAAAGCGTGTTCTTTTAGTTTTTTAAAACTATTACTTATTTTTTATTTTTTAGTTTTAATATTTTACAGAATAAGATAAAAATGTAAATATCTTTAAATTCGATACTATTGTAGTAGGAGCTAAAAGTAATACTCTTCTATAAAAAAAACCCTCCCAGCCCGATTTGAACCAGCGACGTATGGATTACTGAAATTATATACCACTAAGAGTTCACTGCTCTACCAACTGAGCTCTTACAACGACTGAGTAAAAACTCGACAAGTCCGCAACCTATTATACCAGTTTTCATTTTTTTTTTTTTTTGATTTTCGGATGATTCTGGCCACGATTTTTGAAACAAAATATGAAATTATTGTATTGTCACGGGTCCTCTACACGTATAGGCTACAAAGTTTCAAGTCTATCCAATGTTTCTAAGTGGGTGAAAATCGCGTTGAAAGATTCCGTTACATTGATACAAAAACACTTTTTTTTCATTTTCTGATGATTATGGCCAGGATTTTAGAAAATAAATATGAAATTATTGTATTGTCACGGGTCCTCTACAAGTATACAAAGTTTCAAGTCGATCCGATGATTTTAAGTGGGTGAAAATCGCGTTGAAAGATTCCGTTACATAGATAGATAGATAGATAGATAGATAGATATACAGGTCAAGCTAATATAAAGCGTGTAAAAACACTGTAAATGGTGAAAAATAACTTGAAAAATGAAACCCTAAGAATAAAATTGACAGTTTATGAAAGAATTTTTTAAAAAGTCGCGTCGCAGGTTGTAAAGTTTAATAAAGAATTATTACTGCAGCAGCTGCTGTTAACATTGTCTTATGGTCATTAAATATTTTAAAGCATTATTAAGTAACGTCCCGCGCCGTAGCTGAATGGTCAAGGAAAGATGCTGAGCTGCGGAACTTGCGCTGTTTCGAGTCTCCACGGGAGAGAAGAAATTTTCTCATGGAATTTCGGTCAGTATGGGACTGGTGCCCACCCAGCATCGTGAGGCAATAAGTAGTGATCCAGGTAGAGAAAACCAGCTATAACGGCAGGGGACCCGACATGCTGACCACATGTCACCCCTACACTGGCTAGATGATCGTCTGTCACTGTAATTACGACGCGTCGATGTGATACCAGTAGCCGGCTGGTAGATCAAGGGTCTTCTAGGCCTGAAGCGACATGTAGTTTTTTTATTGTTAAACAATCTTAATAAAACGAAGTTAATTTAAAGTTGTAGTGTTTCTACATGTATTTTGAATTGCATCAAGTATAGCTCAGCAAGAAGGCGCCATTTTAAAGTCAATGTCTCTAATCCAATCCCCGCTACATCTTTTCCATTTACTTTATTATAATATAGCACGTACAATGTAATAATGTATTTAGGAAAATTAACACTACTATTATGCGGCTGTATTGTGAAAAAAAAACTATTTGAATGTATATATTATTTCACTAAAGAACAAAAAATCTAAACTTGACTAAGCCTTTTCACTGGTCAAGAGTGCGGTCACTCAATTTTGCCTGCTGTAGGTTACATATAACAATATCTATAATTAAAAAAGAATGTCCCCATTGTTAGATTCCACGTTTATAAAAACATTGAACAAAATGTCCGCACACTAGAGGAATATATATCATATTGTAATTGAGGAGTGTTTTTTTCAAAACTTGCTAACTGCAAAATTGAAATTTTGATGTATTCTCTACATGATGTTAAAAGCGTTTTAGCAAAATCTGATTAGCAATGTGTCAAAATGTGATCATTATTTCAAAACTAGCTAGCTGCTTAAGAGAGATATATATAGCAAAACCTGCTTATTGTTTTTTAAATAATTTTGACTCTACACTTATTGGTATTATTTTGTGATTCAACAATGAATTACGTGTGAAACATATGCAACAAACATCTGCAAAGAATGCAAGGGGGTAGGATACCAAAGATGGCACTGATGTATAATCCTGAAGGACGAAGAACGGTAGGAAGACCAAGAAAGCTCTGGGATGAACAGATGTGAGATCTGAACAGGCAAATATATAATCTGTGAAGGAAGATGATACCTTCAACAATGGTTTTCAATTTGTTCTGCACCAATGGGAATATTTTCCATACATTATTGCCTTCAGTATTTGATGTGTTTAGCTCAAATTCAGTTCACTGTAAAAAAATTGCATACTGACTGAAGAATATTCCCGTTGAGAGAGGAAGGAAAAGAAAAAGAGAAAGCCGATCAAAAGTAATGAGTATGAAATACACTCAGAGGATAATTCAAACCCAATAAATGTTACCTGTTTGTATTTCTCAGACGAATAGGGATATGAATAAACGAGGACAACATGGATGCTTACTTACTTACTGGCACTATCGAACCCATAGGTTCATGGTCGCGCGGACATAAACTCTCCATACATCCCTATCCTGAGATAATGCCTTCCAATCATTCCCTGTATAATCTACTCCCCTCAAATCATAGTTAATGTTATTCTCCCACCTCATTCTTGGCCTACCAACTGGGCGTTTTCCCTCTGGCTTTCCTACAAGAAGCTTCCATGCAATTGTTTCATTCCCCATACATGCAACATGTCCTGCCCATCGCAGTCTACGAGACTTAACTGTTCTTATTATATCTGGCTTCCTATAAAGACCATGCAGTTCATTGTTATGTAGTCTTTTCCATTCACCTGTCTGTTCATCTCTCTTTGGTCCAAAATTGTTCCTAAGTACTTTACTCTCAAATACTTGTAATCTCCTTTCCTCCCTTAAAGTAAGAGTCCATGTTTCGCATCCATATAATATAACTGGTAGAATAATAGTTTTATATATTTTCAGTTTAACGTTTTTTGAAAGGAGTTGGGACATCAAGAGTCTATCACTTAATTAACTATTACTTGGATTTAATGCTGGACCTTATCTGTATTATGACTTTCATTTATGCTGCACGTTGCAGATTTTAGAATGCTGGTCCAGGTTGCATTTTGAATCTTATTACATGGTCGGGTTGTAATTGTAGTGGCGTAGGTTATTCTCGCCATAAACAAATGTAATGATTTATTGGGGTACAAAATCAATTAGAGACATATTTGATCCAAGTGACTCTCCTAAAATGTTTCACAATTTTATTTCCGAATTTATTACAGTATCTTTTGTGTTATGTTAATGTCTAGAAATAAAGAAATGTGATATCACTAACTTTAACCAATCCATATGCTGGACGACTTCACTGTAAACTAAAAATGCGTAGGACATTAAATATAGGACTATATCGTATGTGGACTTTATTGAATGGACAATGTGTTATTCAGGAACATTTTATGATAGGAATGAGTAAATTACGTTAGACAAAGAACATAGTATGTGGCAGCTCAATATTATTTTCCTCTTCAATTTACTGGTTAGTTTATGATAATGTATTGGCGTAAAATTGTCATGGCTTCAGGAACTTACGTTATCACGTACTTGAATTAGGAATTCATCTCTTACGATGACCTTCGTTAAAAATTCTAATCCGCGGTAAGCGTAGGTTACTACGTATCCAAGAAACTATCTGTTGGAATTAATAATGAAGCAGGTGGTCTCTACAACCTTGAATCAAGCTCTATGGTAATTTTATGTAACCTCTTACTTTAAAAAGGTACGCGGTACTTTTTAAGTTACAACTTCTGGCAATTCATTTCTCTACAATTACGAAATATAAACTAGCTACCATTATTCTCTTCGATTTTGGGGAAAAAAAAAAAAAAAAAAAAAATATATATATATATATATATATATATATATATATATATATATATAAAAAGAACACTACCATGTTATGATAGCTATTGTTAGTGGTTATTCATTGTATGAAGGATTCTCAGGATATTCGTTTTATAGGTAATTTATCTTCTCAAATGCCTTTAACTTCATCTTGTTTAATAATTTCTAATTTTGTAATAAACACTTTCAACATATACAGAGTGATTCGAAAGGAATTTCAGGAGCATATAGAGTGGTCGAAATACAACAATTTTTGATTAGTAACTTTTGGTCTGGAAAGTAATCCTGAGTCAGTACAAGCCTGGGAGAGTCAGGAACTATAATGCGGTTGTAAGCTTACTTTTCAGAGAGGCATTGGGTTTGATACACAACTGTATGATATATGCCGTCTGTTTTCATACCGTTTAGTGCAGTACAGTACTCGTGTATTCTTCGTTTACATCTGATATTCGAGTGTTTTCTAGATTGTTTTTATTTCAGTACGGTATCTGCAGTGTAATGTAAAGGTCCACTACAGCATTATTTTGAAGGTAGCTGTGTTTGTGGTTTTTGTGAAATGAAATACACGTCAGAACTTCTGAGACATGCATTTCGTGTATGGAAAGCGAAAGGTAATGCACGCGAAGCTCAACGCCTGTACAGCGCACAATATCCGAACGTACGTCAACCACAGCCTCGAACGTTTTAAAACGTTCACCACTGACTCGGTCTAGACATTCGTTTCCCAACCTGTGGTTCGCGAACCCCAGGGGGGTTCGGAAAATATTTCACGGGGTTCGCAAAAACTTGTCTGTAATGGCGGGTTTCAAAGTTAGGCCTATTATTGTTTCCTTAATTTCTGCGGCATTATTATTATTATTATTATTTGCTAGGAATTAAATGTTATGTATATCTACTGTATATGTATATTTATAAGTCAGTGGTTCGCCCAATTCACTTTGTGGAAGGGGTTCGCGAGTCGAAAAAGGTTGGGAACCGCGGGTCTAGACTAATTGTTCTCAGAATTTGAACTCTGAATACCCCAAATATTAGCCTCAGACGTGTATTCTGAATCAACTCTTCCTCATAATTACACTTACAAGAATTGTATTGAAATTATAATCGGAATATATAAACTACATGTCATGTCACTCATTAAGTTAAAGAACTTAAGTTTCTTCTAGAATTTGTTGGCCTTGTACCGAGGAGTTAATGTACGGTATATATACCGTGCGTCCCACTACCAGCCGGGCCGGCATATATATAGGCCTATATATATATATATATATATATATATATATATATATATATATATATATAATTGCATTGAATATTTAACTTTCTTACTCATATAAAATTATAAAATTGTATCTCAATACATGTGGGCCTACTCATATTTTTAAGTGTATGTTAGTATAAGACAGATTTTAGAAAAGAAATGGGAATATAATGGTACTGTACATCAACTATATGTAGACTTCAAAAAAGCATATGATTCAATTAAGAGGGAGAAGTTATATAGTATCCTGCTGGAGTTTGGAATTCCTAAAAAGTTAGTTAGACTTATACGAATGTGTCTAAATGGCTCAACGAGTAGGGTGCGTGTAGGCAAACAGTTTTCAGACACTTTTGAAATCCAGAATGGGTTAAAGCAAGGAGATGCACTCTCTCCTCTACTATTTAATTTTGTACTAGAGCATGCAATTAAATCTTTAGAGAATGAGGAAGGCTTACAACTCAATGGTATTAATAAGCTGTTAGTTTATGCTGATGATGTAGTACTACTGGCCGATAGCGAGGAGATACTAAAGGCCAACACGCACACACTATTGAGTAACACTAAGAAATTAGGACTGGAAGTAAATATCAGTAAAACTAAATATATGGTCACACGTAGAAATACATTATATAATGGAAATGGACAGCTAATGACAAATGAGGGAAATTTTGAGGAATTGGCTGAATTCAAATACCTAGGAACAATAATCACAAATAGGAATGAGATGCACAAAGAAATTAAACATAGGCTCAATTCTGGAAATGCATGCTATTATGCATTGCAGAGACTTTTGATGTCCCAACTCCTTTCAAAAAACGTTAAGCTGAAAATATATAAAACTATTGTTCTACCAGTTATATTATATGGTGCGAAACATGGACTCTTACTTTAAGGGAGGAAAGGAGAATACGAGTATTTGAGAATAAAGTTCTTAGGAAAATTTTTGGCCCAAAGAGAGATGAACAGACAGGTGAATAATAATAATAATAATAATAATAATAATAATAATAATAATAATAATAATACTTTATTTATTCTGGCAGAGTTAAGGCCATAAGGCCCTCTCTTCCACTCAACCAGAATGAAGAAGACTACATAACAATGAACTACATGGTCTTTATAGGAAGCCAGATATAATAAGAACAGTTAAGTCCCGTAGACTGCGATGGGCAGGACATGTTGCGCGTATGGGGAATGAAAGACGTGCATGGAAACTTCTTGTAGGAAAGCCAGAAGGAAAACGCCCAGTTGGTAGACCAAAAATGAGGTGGGAGAACAACATTAACTATGATTTGAGGGAAGTAGATTATACAGGGAATGATTGGAAAGCATTAGCTCAGGATAGGGATGTATGGAGAGCTTATGTCCGTGCGGCCATGAACCTACGGGTTCGATAGTGCCAGTGAGTAAGTAAGTAAGTATGTCGTCTGCCGGCCCTGCTGGGAAAGGGACGCACGATATAGGTATTCCGTTTTATTTGTGTTGTACTAGTAAATTACTGTCAGATATGGCTGCTTGTTTCCAAGAAATCATAATTTGTTTCCTGCTCTACTATACTAAACATTTTTGTACTGTACGCTTGCGTGCTTAAAATTCGCCTTGATACATGATATAACATCAAAGTAATTTTTAAAACTTTTTTGGTTACCCAAAACATTAATTTACCAATTTCTTCATATAATTGTCGCTCTACTGTATATCATAGTCAAATATGTTCAATATATATATATATATATATATATATATACACTATAAACGTAATGAATAACTAATCATATACAGTTAGTGCAGAAAGTATTGGCACGCTTAAAAATAACACATAAATAAATAATTCCATTATTTCTTCACTACATACAAGGACAAAAATATAACCTGTAAATTGGACTCTATGAAGTTAAATATACGCAGTTTCCTCTGTTTTAACATGACAATGAGTAAAAAATAATTTGTACATGAACAACAAAAATTAACTAACAAAAAGTATTGGTACAGTATTAAGCTTTGGTCAACAGAATGTTCTCATGAAGTCGACTGGGTGTGTGTCTGGTAGTGTTATTTACTCTAGCCTGGAGTACTTTGCCGTGTAGTTGTGTGTGTTTTGGCTGCAGATTAAGCTGGATTGTGGCGCAAAGGTAGAAATAGGCCTACTACAGTAGAAGAAAGGGAATTAATTATTGGTTTGCATAATGACTGTAAATCGCTAAATGGAATTAGTGAAATAATTGGAAGGCCAAGACCAAATATTCAGCATATAATTGATAGTTAGCGAACGAAAATCTTTCGAAATAGCCACAGATTAGGACGTCCTAGAAAACTATGTTAATGTTGAAAAAGCATTAAAGAAAAAAGTAAGCAAAACATAAAAGTAGTGCGCTTAAATTAGCAGCTAGTATCAAGAATGGCTAATATTTGTATTTCTGCTAACAATGTTCGTAACAGTCTATGGGCAAACGAACTGCATAGAAAAACAACCCATAGAAAATACCTAGTAAGTGAAGAAAACTGAAAGAAAAATTTGAACTTAGCTAAAACACACATAAAACAGCCCCAAATAATTTTGTAAAAAAAGTAATTTACACTGATTAGACTAAAATCAACATTTCCCGTTCAGATGGAAGAAGAAAAGTCTGGAGGAATTAAAATACAGAGCTACAAAAGCAAAATCTCTAACCCACTGTGAAACATAGTGGCGGTTCTTTATTAGTATGGGGATACACGAGTACCTCTGGAGTCGGGATCTTGCATTTTATCGATGGTGTGATGGATCAAACAAGGTTTTGTATTTATGCAAGATAATGATCCCAAACATATTATGGATTTTGTATAACACACCAAAGTACATGGAAACGCCTCCCTAATCTCCGGACATAAACCTCATTGAGAATTTATGGGAACATCTGAAAAGGAGAATTCGTTCAAGGCAGGTTTTCAACAAGCAAGACCTTAGAAACTCTTTGGAAGAATGGAGAAATATACATTTTTCAGCAACTTCAAATTTAGTCGGATCGATGCTACGTCGTACTTTTTGTTTGTTAATTTTTGTTGTTCATGTATAAATTATATTTTTACTCGTTAATTATGTTAAAACAGAGGAAACTGCGTTTATTTAACTTCATAGAGTGCAATGTAAAGGTGTATAATTTTGTTTTTGTATATAGTGAAGAAATAATGAAATTATTTGTCTGTGATATGTTTAAGTGTACCAATACTGTTTGCACTAATTGTAGAAGTAGCTACAGTATATTTTTTATTTTACAAAAGTTGTAGAAAGCAATGTTTCATCTCGCTTTAAAATTAAATCTCAAGACATTGGCAAAATGAGTTTTAAACACAGAGGTCTTCTTCTTCTTCTTCTTCTTCTTCTTCCGAATGCAGTATTGGGTGATGATGCCCGTTCTGCGACTACAAAAACTGATCTTTCCATCGGTTGAAGGATCTTCCGATGTCTCTTTTGCCTTTAGGGTTGAGGTGGTAAATCATCTTTGGTAAACGGGAATTTGACATTCTCTGGACGTGTTGGAAACAATTAATCTGATAATTTTGTATATGTTCAACCATTTCCCTACTATTCCACTGCATCCTTATCTCATCACTTTTCATTCTATCCCTTAATGTTACTCCAGTTAGTGATCGGAGGAATCTCATTTGTGAACTATTGAATATTAATATTAGTATTAGTATAAGTTATAGCATTCTTATAATACCCAACCTGTGAGATCGATTCTCGTGTTGGTTAACTTACATTCCGCTCGAAAATGGGACGAATCTGATCTTTATTAACAGGATTCACTATGTTTCTCTAATTTTTATATTATAATACACTAATTAAAATAATTTGACTATCAAGAGAAGTTGCACGATCTTCTATAAAACTTACTGAAGTTAAAATTTTGAAAATATTACCAATTTATTAACACATTTCCAGTGTGCCTAATATTTGAAATTAATGTAGTAAACAGTACACTGTCGTTTTCATTCTGATTTATCAATAAGATATCAGACTTCACGTACATTCCTTACAAGTTTTAACTGTCATTTTACCTACTTTCCAGACCACTAGTTCCCTATCTTATTGTTTATGAGACAATGCAAGTATTATTAATTTTGATCCTGTATAAGCGCCTAAATCTCTGTAAAGGGAAAACATGGGTTTACAAAAAAAATAATAGAAGTTCATCAAAGTGACTTATTTAACAAAGTAACAAATATTTGCATTTCATCATTAAACGGAAAACAAAAATTGTTTGCTTCGTATTACGCACTGCATTCCATACATTTTATTAGAGTAATAGAACTGTAATAACTCATTTTGTTTGGAGCTATAAAAAATTACAACATTTAGTTCAGGTCAACGCCTTTCGATCTACAAAACTTCGTAATACCTGAATTCCTTGTATGCTGTTAGGCCAAATTATGTGTTAAATGATTCTTATATTAAACTATAAGTTATGAAATTATTTTTATCCGAAAGTGCCTTAAAATGAAGTTTTCGTTGTAATTTTGTAAAGTGGGAGCCAGAAATATTACAAAAGTAATTACAGAAATTTGCATTACTAATAATTGTAACAAAACACAAAGAAATCAAGACCATAAGTGAAATGTATAATTGACCCAATGCATAAAAAAGTGTATATGCTTATGGGATAAATATGGCGGACAACTAATGAAAAATCAACATATCCTCAGCATCAAAGATTAGACCTTAAGTTAGTTCCGATTTCATGTCCATCTTTTACTGATCTGTCCATATTTGACAATCGAACGGAATGGATTCAACATAGTCTTGATTGAAGTATTCTTGAGGGGGGGTGGGGGGAAATCTGTTCCAGAAGCAGTTACAAATAATTACTGGAGAATACATAACTCTTCTGGCAAGGTGGAAACCAGCATTTCCAGTTTATTTTCCGCAGTTTGTAGTAAAGTATTTACTGGAGTTTCATACCTATAAGGGCTCTAATAAGAAGAAAATATAACTGTTCACTGTAGAAACATCCAAATATTCTTAACTGTAAACCGCCTTGAGGCTGTTGAGTGGGACGATGCTCTTATGTTGTAACAAGGCGTATAAATCAACTAATTCCAAAGAATATCTCACTGGCACTATCAAACCCAGAGGTGCATGACCACGCGGACATAAACCAACAATATTCCAGGGCTATTTATTCTACAGGTGGTAACTGTAAAAATACAAATTCCTACGTCAAGTATTGAAAGAAACGACTTAAAATGCTATTAAATTTCGCTTGGTTAATAATAATATACTCGTGATGAGTGTAAATGAGAACCCTTACTATGTAATGTAATCGACATGTATTATGGACATAATTTAGTATAACTTGTTTTATAGTGGTAAACAAGTAACTTTTTAAAATAATTGTGAAAATGCAGGCGAGCAACAAGTCAAAATGTGTATACTACAGGAAAACAAAAAAAGCCTCGAACGAAGCCAGATATATACCACTCTTAATTTTTTTATCTCGGTATAAATAAATAACGAAGTTCTAAAGTAAAATTAATATTTTGGTCTTAAATGGGTTTTAATATCTCATGCCCTCAATTCCTACGAAATTAATTCTAGAAAGCTTGAAGTATGAAAAGTTGCAATTTTATACTTCGCATTGCTTTAAGCAAATAGAGAAATTAATTATACAATTCGTTACTTAAAAGGATGTTTATAATTAAATATTTTTTTGTCAAGAAGTACAGAACTTCCAAAAAATTCTAACACACCTTTAGTAACGTGTGTTTACTGTAGTCTGATAAAGACAAAACTCCATATGTATCATTCAGTAATATAGTGGTAAGCTTAAGATTTATGAAAAAAAGCGTAAATGACTACACTTTCCCTAGATTAAATTACATTTGGTATCTTGTTAGAGTAAAAACACACACAAAGAACTGACCTGCGTTTATTGGAATGTTGGTGGTACAGCAAGCAGTTGATCTTCACAACACAGTATTCACTCAACACAGTTTCTTTACAAATGCACTTTTTAACTCTGAATACACTTGGACTTCTAATATTTATCAATCACAAAAGTCGTCTGGATATTATTTACGTACCAGGACAAATTTTGTAACAGTGCGCATGCGTCAGGCACAAGATAACTCTGCCAGGTTCAACAAGCGACTGACCACTCGTACACAAACAGCTGATGCAGGAACAATAAAGTAGAGGGGAGCAGACGCAATGTTTAAGTGGGAGACTTGCATGACTACTCCAACTACCTATAAAATTATATTTAAAAATGGTATCGTACAGGAAGAACGTCGATTACAGCGCATTCTGTATACTAAACTTAGAGTTATATTCTGGACAGATGTATTCCAACACCTGTAAAATCTTTTTCATTGCAATACTAGCTAATACCCGGCGTGCGTTACTGCGCCCAAATAAATGAAAATGTTTTTATGTTCAATTGAATAAGCAAACAGAAAAATAATTATAAATTTATATCGAAATTATTTTTAGATTCCCCGTGCTGATTGCCCGGGAATCTACTGAACTCGATCTTGTTGACATCAATGAGCTGAACGATAAAAATGAGTTATCCGTAAAAGATAGACACATGCTGTCCCGGACTTTTTGTGATTTTTTTTTTTAGATATTCAGTTCTCAGTACATTAATTTTGTGTATATATTATGGTTTAGGCAGCGTAAGCCATTTAAGCGTCCAAATTTTCACTATCCATCCATAGTAATTCTGCCCGAAGGCCTTAACCACTACGCTACGGCGCGCCCCATATATATATATATATATATATATATATATATATATATATATATATATAGGCTATATTTATTTATTTATTTATTTATTATAATCATGCTATGGATTTCGGTTAATTAAAACAACTAGGAAAATTACCTATAAAATAAAAAAACTTAACTATAAACACGGCTTAAGGACCTATTTTTATAGAAAGTACCCTATTAAGTATTCCACAGCTACTGAAATCTAAATATTATTTAATTCTTATTATTATTAGATGCATCAAAAGTCACATCACGTCTACATGATTCCTCAAAGGGCGTGTACTATTTATTAAGTTCTAATTTTAACAACATTACAAAATTATTATAATGTCAGTTCTTTCCATGGAATTCCAATTCAACATTTTCTTTGACGACAATGCCCCATTTTGATTATTGTGATACTATACTCTTTTTTCTCAGACTTAACAGTATATTAAAATGCGACGTTGAAAAGTGGTTTTTACAGAAGCGAGGAAATTATTAAAAACCGAGCGATAGCGAGTGTTGTACATTATTTTTTGCACGATGGTGTTTTCAAAATAATAAATAATAGTAAAATAATCACATCTTTGTTAGAAATACTTGTGTTCATTATAAACAACTGACTGACGTTAGTCTGACCAATGTATATACGCTAATTGCCAAAAATAATTTAGTCCAGATTACAGCAGGCCGTAACACCAATCAGGATAAAATGGCGGCAAGCATGAATGATGGTAAATATCTACTGTACTTTGTTAAGTCAACTTTCGATATTGTTTCAAATAAAGTTCGGTTCATTTAAAATGCCGTGATTTGTTTCGAATGATGAACAGTATATTAACGCTACCTTTTGGATATATTTTTGTACGTATATTTTCGAGGGTATGAGCCACTAAAAGTAAAGATCCAATTAGAGAATATAATTATAGAACAAGTGAGCAATTTTAATTATCTGGGATACAATGTATCATATAGAAAAAGTGAAGACATTGAAAACAAAATAAAATTTAATTATATGTGTGGCACCATAAAACGAAGTCTCAAAGGAACTAGAAAGGAGACACTTTTAAAATTCTATAAAACATTGGAGGTTCCAACACTACTGTATGGATCGGAACACTGAGTATTATCCAAAAAAACCAGGAACGAAGAATAGAAAGTCAGAAATGAAGTTTCTGAGGAGTGTGGCTGGCTATACAATAATGGATCAAAGGCGATGTGAGGATATACGAAGAGAACTGAATATTCTATTCTATAGTAATTCTGCCAGAGGGCAGGTCTTTCACTGCAATCATAACATTTTCAATGCTATGCTCTGCAGCTTTACTAAGGAATTATAGGTGTGGTAGCTTCCCGTTGCTTTCCACACCGGTCATGGATAATGATAAGGATGATGCTGTGATGGCCAGATGATTTTCGGGGACCGTTGGGTCCTAAGCTTCCTGACATGTCTTACAGGTGAGGAAAAACCCGAAAAAACTTCACCCAGGAGCCTGTCCCGACCGGGAATCGAACCCGGGCCCGCTGCGTGACAAGGCAGCACACTACCTCGAGACCACAGCGGTAGACGAACTGAATATGTTCAAACTATTAGATAGTATTACACAATACAGAGATGAATGGATGGACTACATCAATAGAATGGATAACAATAGAATTTCAAAACAGATTCTTCATTACAAACCACTAGGACGAAGAAATGTTGGAAGACCCAGTAAATGATGGATAGATCAATTCTAACATGAGATCGGAACAGACCAGCAGGTCTAATCCTTGATGCTGCTGATGATATACATTGCATGTAGTATACGTAAAGGGCAGCGAATAGTTTTACTTCCCGCCCTAGGTAGGTAATTTGTAATATAACAGTATAGTTATTTAGTTACTTATAGGTTGGCAAACCCGAAATTTAGGAAATTGAACTTTCAATCATGGCCGCCATTCCTGTAAGTACGACAGAACACACTATCGTGCAAAAATACTATTTTCACTCAAAGATTTCAACATATTCACAATTCTTGCTCACGTTTTATTTGTGGTATTCGCAGATTTTATCACGTTACACCCATGGTCCCTAGTTGCACAATGGTTACACCGTCCCTGGAACAATAACTGTCGTGGCCTCGTGCATGAGATCGTAGAACCGTCTATTCTTATATCCCCTATCTATGAATAGGCCTACTATACACACAATCGCCTAATTTTTTATCACGCCGCGCCGCTTCATTAGGCTCTCCAAAACACACCATTTAGACACTCGATCCCATAGCACATTGTCCTTTATATTCCTCATCACACAGTGTACTGCTATATTTTACAAATTCACTTGCCAGAACATGGAATTCTCTTCCGCCCTATGCCAGAGACTATCAAATTCTAACATTGTTCAAAAACAAACTGAAGAATTATTTAATAAAAAAACTTACAGGCCTACACCTCACTGATAGCATTCTTTTAGCATTTAATAGTAATTTATTTTATAAAAAATAGTATTAACCAATTAATTGGCACTATCGAACCCGCAGTTCATGGCTGCGCGGACATGAGCTCTTCATATATGCCTATCCTTATCCTGATTGTTTTTCAATCATCCCTTGTACGATTCCTCACCCTCAAATCATGATTAATGTTATTCTCCCACATATTTTTTGGTCTATCAATTGGAAGTTTTCCCTCTGGTTTTCCTACAAGAAGCTACTATGCCCTTATTTCATTCCCCGTTCATCACACATCCTGCACATCGCATCTACGAGACTTAGCTATTCCTATTATTTAATTTTCTATAAAGATCATGTAGCTCAATATTATGTAGTCTTCTCCATTCGCATGTCTGTTCACCTCTCTTTGGTCCAAAAAAAGAACTTTATTCCCAATTCGTAATCTTTTCTCGTCCTAAAAATAATAGTCCATGATTCCGCATGTATAGGCCTATAACAAACTGCGAGCATAACAGTTTTATAGGCCTATATTTTCAGTTTTTACGTTTTTTGAGAGAAGTTGGGACGGCAAGAGTACCTGTAATGAATAATAACATGCATTTCCAGAATTTACTGTTTAATTTCTTTGTGCATCTCAGTCCTATTTGTAATTATAGTTCCTAGGTATTTGAATTCAGCCATTTCCTCAAAATTTCCCTCATTTGTCGTCATTCATTAACGGTCCATTTCCATTATAGACCTATACCGATAATGTATTTCTGTGTGGTAGACCAAGAATGAAGTGGGAGATTAATATTAACCATGATTTGAGGGAAAGTAGATTGCACAGGGGGTGATTGGAAAACATTAGCCGATGATAGGGATGCGTGGAGAGTTTATGTCCGCGCGGCCATGAACCTATGGGTTCGATGTTGCCAGCGAGTTAGTTTATTAGATATAGCCTAGTTGAACAAAAATAAAAAAAAAACAATTTTAGACAAATTGTAAATAATTTGTCATTATATTTACGATACTAAAGTCGTAAGATCGCTCACCTAATTAATCTAAATTGCTAATTCGTATATTGTAATCGCTTTCTAACTTTTATGACGTTTATTCTTAACGTAAATGCAAAACGCATAGGTCCTACATGCCAATGCATAAATCGTTCAATGAACTCCTTGGAAAACATAAAATAACATGTAACTGTGAAATGTGCGGGCTACCCATATGTATTGTACCATACAAACGCCATTTGAAGGTACACAAAAGAAAAAGCCTAAAATTAGATTGTTCTAAGTATGCGGAACATTCATCCAATTATTTGGTTGTTGCTTTCTTTCCTATAATTTTTTAACTTCATTTTCTTTTAATATTCTGTGAAACGTTCCGACAGTAGATAAATCATTATCCTCAGTAAAATATTTGTTACTCATTTCCGTTAGAGGCTGCGTGGACCTCAGGAAAATGGTGCTGCCAAATGGTTAATAGACCCCACTGGAAGGATTATAAAGACTATTTAACTCATGCCCCAAATGGGAGTCAATGACCAATCACGTTTCAATGATTTCTGTATTACAACCAATCAGAGACGTGTTTCACGAAATAATTATCAACGTTAGGATTATCATATATTAAGCAAAGCTCCTCCTTTTTAATATTCTGAACAGGTCTGACCGTTATTTTGCAGTGACTGAGCCTATAACAAATACGGCTACCAGATTGTATATAATAGTGCTTACATGTCAACATTTGTAGCAATTGATTATACCACCAAAAAAAGAAACCACTGTTTGCACTTTCTTAAATGTATACGACATCAAAAATGAATTAATATACAGATTGATGTGTTTCATTTTTTCTCCACTAGAGAGCATTCTTACAATATTTGCGTTCCTTTGGCAATAAATAGTATGATCTGGTTGCAGTGATAAACAAAAGAAGCAGTAGAAGCGTAGGCTACCTATCGTTTCTCATTAGTTTTCAAACATCACCGTTTACTTTAAATATAAAAATATTTTTAAATAACTGTAGTTAAATAATGATTTGTGAGTAAACAGCTTTATTTTATTCGTTAAATAGTCCTAACAAATGCCACTCTTGATTTCCAAATTCTCTAGATAAATTCACTCCTCACTTCGTGAGTCGTGAATTTATCGATAATTTGGAAATCACTCGTGGCATTACTTATGATAATTAACGTACTGTACAATTGGTCTAAATAGAGACTAACTAAGTTAGCTTTACGAGTAGGCCTCTTTCACTTTATTTATTTTATCTTCCGAATGCCGACAAAGTTCTTCAATGGATCCATCCATAGTAATTCTGCCCGAAGGCAGGTCCTTCACTGCAATCATAGCATTTTCATGCTATGCTTGCAGCTTTACTAGGGAATTGTAGGTGTGGTAGCTTCCCGTTGCTTTCCACACCGGTGAAGGATGATGATGATGGCCATATGATTTCGGGGACCGTCTGGGCCTTAAAGTTTTCCTGATATTTGTCTTACAGGTGAGGAAAAACCCCGATAAAAACCTCACCCAGGAAAACTGCCCCGACCGGGGATCGAACCCGGGCCCGCTGCGTGACAAGGCAGCACGCTACCTCGAGACCACAGCGGTGGACCTTCAATGGATGTCCGACAGTTATTAGAGGATCGGCGAGCATGTTATACTTTCTTTAAATAAATAATATACATAATAGTATCAGTTTTATTCGACACTATTGTACAAGTGCAGCTAGATAACTGAACCCATGGCTGACGTCAGAGCCAATAGGCGTGCTCTCTATCTACATCTATATTAGAGATCGCTTACGGGCCTCTATCACAAGCCGCGAAGCTCGCGTTTGGGCTCTTGTTGTAGTGTGCATAGCGCCGACTCTGGAACCGAGTGACCCAAGGACAATCTGTGAGGTCGTCAGGAGTTGAGCGACCTGACATACTATAGCTCAGGCTGGACCCACTTCAGCAACCAAACACGTCCCCAGCTGGTGCACTGGGGGAAAGGTCGGTGGATCTGTAGAGAGTCCTCCCGGTCAAGTCCAAGGGACTCGTGAACCATTAGTGGGGTAGGCAAGAGTTGAGCGCCTTGTCGAACTATTTGCTCATCTGTTGGAGCTCCGTGCTGCCCCACAACAGCTGCAGAAGGCGTCCCTGGGGGCACACCAGGGCTCGGCTCGGCTCGGACCAGTCCAGAGGGGAGCTACTGTACTGGTTCCTGGCTCGGCCTACGGGCCCGTCGACAAACTGTGGGGTCGCCAGGAGATGAGCACCTGGATGTACTAAAAGTCTCACACTGTTGGGCTTGTAGCCCTAGCCGGTCTCACAACGGCTGCAGGACACGTCCCTGGAGGCAGAACAGGGGAATGGTCGGTGGATCTGCGACAGCAGTCCTCCCTGCTAGGCTCATGGAGCCCGTGGACCAACTGTGGGGTCGTCAGGATTGAGCGACCTGATGTACTATGTAGCTCAGCAATTCCCAGAACTGCAAACTCCAACACTCTCTCCCTGGGGTGTTGGTTTAAGGACCGTGAACTTGAACGTGGACGCGAACATAGGATAGGGAGGACTAGAACTAGGACTTGGGAGTATGGTCATGACGACCGAGGTATCCCAAGGGGTGGACGGCTGGGCCTAGATGTGCATGTGGTGTCCAGTATGTGTAGAGTAAAGGTAAAGTGATCCCACAACAGACCCGGAGGCCCTTGGTCGCAATTAGATGTCTACTTCGCGAGCCCGTCCTTGGTAAACGTGCGCTTTTCAAGCCAAAGCTAAGAAATGCTTTGACATTCTTATTCGGCTTGACTCACTCTCATTGTCTTTTATGAAGCGAATGTTGATGGAATTTATATTATTACTATATATTGAGAATTAATAATACTTTATCGGTTTTACAGTAATTACATTAACTTTTTTCCAATGTACACTGGTAGCCTATATAGTATATTGGTTCAGTTTAACTGAAATAATTCCACAATATATTCCATAAAATATTTTTAAGATAACATTGCAGCGTTGCGTCAGTTTTAACAAGTTATATTTCATTTAGCGCAGTATAATATTTTTATAATACTTTCTTTATTTGCTAAGACCTACATGTTGCCTACTATACCGAATTTGCTGTCTTATGATTTTTATGATTCTAATTGAGGACGTCACCATGACAAAGGCGTATGATTGAATATGATGATCTGAAATAAATAAAGTTTATAGTTTGGTACATAATTTTGGTCCAAACTTATTCAATTGAAGGAAAATGGAGTATCTACCTTGATATACAAATATATAATCTGTTATTCTATCCAGTTTTATTATATTGATGTGAAACATGGACTCTTACTTTAAGGGAGGAAATGAGATTACGAGTATTTGAGAATAAAGTTCTTAGGAAAATTTTTGGACCAAAGAGAGATGAACAGACAGGTGAATGGAGAAGACTTCCATAACAGAACTACATGGCCTTTATAGGAAGCCAAATATAATAAGATAATAAGAACAGTTAAGTCTCGTAGACTGAGATTGGCAGGACATATGGCATGAATGGGGAATGAAAGACGTGCGTGGAAGCTTCTTGTGGGAAAACCAGAAGGAAAACTCCCAGTTGGTAGACCAATAATGAGGTGGGAGAATAACATTAACTATGATTTGAGGGAAGTAGATTATACAGGGAATTATTATGATCTTGTAGAAGATTTCCGGGCTATTGGCCGTGCTCTTGAGGCTTGTAGTTCCCCGACGTTTCGCCAGAGACTGCGTCCGGCATCCTCAAGGGTTGTCTTGAGACTGGCAATTTTGTCAGCTACCTGCCCTATTTATACATTTATCCGCGAAGTGTTCTCTGCGCGGTCCGTTACTTCGTACATATTATCTGTAACGGACCGCGCAGAGAACACGTCGCGGATAAATGTATAAATAGGGCAGGTAATCGACAAAATTGCCAGTCTCAAGACAGCCCTTGAGGATGCCGAACGCAGTCTCTGGCGAAACGTCGGGGAACTACAAGCCTCAAGACCACGGCCATCAGCCCGGAAATCTTCTACAAGATCAACATAATAACTCCGGCCGTGAAAGCCTAAGTCAATATATACAGGGAATGATTGGAAAAATTAGCTCAGGATATGGATGTACGGAGAGCTTATGTCCGCGCGGCCAAGAACCTACGAGTTCGATAGTGCCAGTCAGTTAGTTAATTAGTTGTATAATCAATATAGAAATAAATTTTAACAACGCAATATATTAAAATAATAGTAATTTTCTTTCATTTCTGCATACGTCCTTTTTAGGATGAATTGGATGGCAATTTTATTATTTTACAAAATTTTACATAAAACAATGATTGGAATGAAGAATATTTTCCGAAGTTTTGAATGCATCCCATATAGAACATAAAATATTAACACCCTTTCCCAATGAGAAAACTCAAAGTTAGCTCTCTCAATATCCATCCATCCATAGTAATTTTGTCCGAGGGCAGGTCTTTCACTGCAATCATAGCATTTTCATGCTATGCTTTGCAGCTTTACTAGGGAATTGTAGGTGTGGTAGCTTCCCGTTGCTTTCCACACCAGTAAAGGATGATGATGATGATAATGATAAGGATGATGATGATGATGACCATATGATTTCGGGCACCGTTTGAGCCTTAAAGTTTTCCTGACATTTGTATTACAGGTGAGGAAATACCTCACCCAGAAAAACTGCCCCGACCGGAATCGAACCCGGGCTCACTGCGTGACAAGGCAGCACGCTATCTCGAGACCACAGCGGTGGACTCTCTCAATATTTTGAAATATAATATCAAATGCTACAAAAGCCACTGTAAATTTAAAGTTTGAGAATGTTAAGAAGTAACATAGATGAACAAAACGAGTATTCCTCCCAGAAAAAATAAAACGTATGGAAATCAAAACGATTGTAAGGTTAATCCTGTAATACAATACTTTTCTAAATAAATAAACTCTTGCTAAATAAAAAATCGTGCTTAATATATAGCACGTGTCCATCACTATGTCTCAGTTTCTTCAGCTGGAGATCCTAGTTTTGTCTCTTAGACGAGTATTAAATCTTCATGCCAGTTCGAGTCTTCATTCAAGAAGGGAAACAAATCCCTAATATAATATTCCCATGCTATGCTTTGCAGCTTTACTAGGGAATTATAGGTATGGTAGCTTCCCGTTGCTTTCCACACCGGTGAAGGATGATGGCTGGATAATTTTCGGGGACCGTTGGGCCCTAAGCTTCCTGACATTTGTCCTATAGGTGAGGAAAAACTCCTAAAAAACTCACCCAAGAGCCTGTCCCGACCGGAAATCGAACCCGGGCCCGCTGCGTGAGAAATCAGCACGCTATTCGAGACCACAGCGGTGGACGAAATAGATAATAGTTAGATAAATAAAAATTACTATCAATGAAATGGGAATTGAAATCTTGACAGATATGACTATAAAATTCATTTAAGTAAGTGGATAATACTTGAAGAAGCATTTAATTAACGAAGTATATGTAGGTATATATACTCCTTAACCAGCAAAATCGGACCATAAATTCGACTTGCCGAGGAATTTTTTTGTTTTGTCTATGCAGTTTCTGCGTGATGAACTTATGTTATTGCAATGAGTCTTTCGCTGCTTAAATTTAATTCAATAGAAGAACATTTAACATGTCCATCTCTACATCAAGACAAGAGGGTTTTATGTTAAAAGGACTGTAGATATACGTAAGCCTACTCTTTGCAAGTCAGGATATAAATAAAGGTAATTTTTAAGCATGGATAAATCAAATTACAGCGATTGCTGCATGACAATTAGTTTATGGAAAAGAGAAGTTCACTACAAGAATATAAAAACTTTTTTTTAGCAAAATATAGTTTTTTTTACAATCTTATGGCACAAATAAATTTTCTAATAAACAATTTGTGGGTAAAATCTTAGAAATACATGGATATTCCAAGATATAATGGAAAAACAAGCTACAAAAATGGGAATTACCAACGGCGTCATAGTCGGTTCTGGCTTCATAGGTCCCGATCGTAGGATTTTACAGTATTTAAAAGAACCTCAAGCCTGAAATAAGAGGACTCAGATAAACCTGTCGGATCTCTCACGCCCAGATTTTAACTGCGACCCTGATGACCTTAACTGTTAAAGAGCGTCGTCAAAAAAATAACATAACCAATGTCATCAACGATTAAAGCGTGACCTTAAGCTGACTAATCACAGTTCAAAGATTAAAAACTCTGAAGCTATTTATTTTCAATTTGAGATCAAGGTCGGGTATATCATGTCTAGTATTTAGTCATCTTGTACCTTTTTTATTTTTTAAATTATTTTAAATATTTATGACAGTATTGAACTTATTCTTGACATGGAAAAACTTTAGATCTGCGGTGTATTAACGCAGGATTAATACAATAATACGATACGATTAATACGATATATATATATATATATATATATATACATTTTATTAAACGAAATTAGAGTACTTAAGTAGGCTTATTAAATGTAGCTAGTCCTGCCAGGGAAAGTAAAGGCAAATTAAACATCTAAAATGGGAAATAATTATGTTTAGAAATGACTCATTATCATCATTATCATTATTATTATTATTAACTCATCTCCAAATATAACAATTCCCCAAATTTTAATTCCTTGCTTGTCCTTTCTTGACACGTTTATCAATAATTCCTTCCATTTTCTATGTTGTTACGGGGGGGGGGAGAGGAACTGCGAAACTTCTCATGCACACTAATGGTTATGATGTTCGTCTCTGCTTCTTAAGCTCACGAGTTCAAACTCAGCCGAGGTCAAACTTTAATTTTTTTTTCAACGCGTAAAATTTCAGAACATATCTTCATTTAGGAGGGAAATAAAGCCTTGGGCCCCGTCTCGTAGATTTTACGCCACGAAAAGAACTTTGAACCCTATAATAAGAGGCGCATCTAGGCAAAGTTTGTGGGTCCTTTCACACTCAGATTTGAATTGCGACACTAATGACCTCGGTTATTAAAAATGTCTTCAAATAAAATAGTAACCATGTAAGAAAATTACAAAATAATAAATTGCCTAACTTAGTCAAGGAATATTTAGTGTTTATGAATATAAAAACTTCAGCCTATCTTTAGGCGGAATTAACTTAGCATGTGCATAGTCGGGACTACAAAAAAAATACTATGAATATGGACCTTACATTTTTAAACCCCTCTTATCGTGTTTATATAAAAATGTTAACCTTTAATTTATACAAATTTTCTTTGGCATGTACAGACACACACATGCAGACAATACAGACTAATGGATAGGACAAAAATACAGAAAGAAAAAAGAAAGAACGAGAGAGAGATAGAGAAGAGAACGAGAGATAGAAAAGAGTAGAAAGATACGAGAGAAACGCGATCGATAGAAAGAGAGAGAGAAAAAGCTCTATAGATCAATCTCTCTCTATCCCTCTCTCTCTCTCCCTCTCGCTCTCTCCCTCTCTCTCTCTCCTCTATCTCTCCCTCTCTCTGCTCTCACGGCTCGCGATCTCCTCTTTTTCGCTCTCCCCCGCTCTCTCTCCCTCTCTCTTTCCCTCTCTCGCCCTCTTCTCTCTCCCTCTCTCTCTCCTCTCCTTTCCCTCTCTCTTTCCCTCTCTCTTTCCCTCTCTCTTTCCCTCTCTCTTTCCCTCTCTCTTTCCCTCTCTTTCCCTCTCTCTCTCCCTCTCTCTCTCCCTCTCTCTTTCCCTCTCTCTTTCCCTCTCTCTTTCTCTCTCTCTCTCTTCTCTCTCTCTCTCTCTCTCTTTCCCCTCTCCCTCTCTCTCCCTCTCTCTCTCTCTCCCTCTCTCTCTCTCCCTCTGCTCCCCCTCTCTCTCCCTCTCCCTCTCTTCCCTCCCCTCTCCTTTCTCCCTCTCTCTCTCCCTCTCTCTCTCCCTCTCTCTCTCTCCCTCTCTCTCTCCCTCCCTCTCTCCTCCCTCTCTCCCTCCCTCTCTCCCTCCCTCTCTCCCTCCCTCTCTCCCTCCCTCTCTCCCTCCCTCTCTCCCTCCCTCTCTCCCTCCCTCTCTCCCTCCCTCTCTCCCTCCCTCTCTCCCTCCCTCTCTCCCTCCCTCTCTCCCTCCCTCTCTCCCTCCCTCTCTCCCTCCCTCTCTCCCTCCCTCTCTCCCTCCCTCTCTCCCTCCCTCTCTCCCTCCCTCTCCCTCCCTCTCTCCCTCCCTCTCTCCCTCCCTCTCTCCCTCCTCTCCCTCCCTCTCTCCCTCTCTCCCCCTCCATCTCTGCCCCTCACTCTGCCCCCCTCCCTCTCCTCAAGAGAAATAGAGAGAGAGAGTTCAAAAATGCACTTTCTAACAAAGAAAAATCCTAGTATGTAGGCCTGTTGGTCCAAAGGATCGGGAATCGAATTCCGGGTATCCTATATAAGGCCAATTGTATTTAATTTTAACAAAAAATCGATAAAAAAAGGTGATTCAAACAATCGCTTGTTTAAAAACACTTGTCCTCTTGAATCTTTCAAAATTTAATTTTGGCATGGGTATGTTAAAATTATTCTAATTAGTGCAGGGAAAAGTATTGTTTACACTTTTAAAAAAATATCGCAGGAGAGAAATAAAATAAGTTTTTTTTAATTATTTCTTCACTATGCACAAAAACAAAATTATATACTTTTTCATTGCACTCTATAAACACAGTTTACTCTATTTTAACATAACAATTGACGAGTAAAAAAAATAATTTATACACAATCAACAAAAATTAACACACAGAAAGCATTGACAGTGTCTCATATTATGGCTGTTTTGAGTCTTTACTTTTTGAGTTCAATACTTGGTTGAGAACGACGTAACATCGACCCGACTAAATATGAAGTTACTGAAGAAGGCATATTTCTCCATTCTTCTTCCAAAGCGTTTCTCAGGTTTTGCTTGTTGGAAACCTGCCTTGAAAGAATTCTCATTTTCAGATGTTCCCATAAATTCTCATTGAGTTTATGCCCGGAGACTGCGGAGGCGTTTCCATGTACTTTGGTGTGTTATACAAAATCCATAAACGCGTATTGAAATCGGTGTGCTTGGGAACATTATCTTGCATAAATACAAAATATCGTTTAATCCCCATTTCCTCTACAGAGGTATGAAGATTGGTCTTCAGTATGTTCATATACTGTTTATGATCCATCACACCATCGATAAAATGCAAGGTCCCGACTCCAGAGGCACTCGTGTATCCCCATAATAACAAAGAACCACCACTATGTTTCACAGTGGGTTGGAGATTTTGCTTTTGTAGCTCTGTATTTTAATTCCTCCAGACTTTTTGTCTTCCATCTGAACAGGAAATTTTGATTTTAGGCTCGTCAGTATAAATTATTTTTTTGCAAAATTATTTGGGCCGTTTGTGTGTTTTGGCGAAGTTCGAATTTATCTTTCAGTTGTATTCACTTACTAAGCATTTTCTACGGGCTGTTTTCTCATGTAGTTCGTTAGCCCACAGACAGTTACGAACAATGCTAGCAGAAATACTAATATTATAGTAAGTTTTGATACTAACTGCTAATTTAGGGGCACTACTTTTAAATATATTGCTTTACTTTTCTGATTAATAATTTTTCATCATTAACATACAGTTTTCTAGGACGTCCTGATCTGTGGCTATTTTCGAAAGATTTTCGTTCGCTAACTATCAATTATATGCTGAATGGTTGCTCTTGGCCTTCGAATTATTTCACTAATTTCATTTAGCGATTTACACTGATTATGCAAACCAATAATTAATTCCCTTCCTTCTACTGTAGTCTTTCTACCTTTGCACTCCATTATAGCGTTAATCTGCAGCCAGAAAGCCCACAACTACACGGCAAAGTACTCAAGGGTAGAGTAAATAACACAAGCAGCCCCCCCCCGCCCAGTCGACTTCATGTGAACACTCTGTTGACCAAACTGTACCAATATATTTTTTTTATTGTTAATGTTTGTTCTTCATGTACAAATTAGTTTTTTACTCGTTAATTGTCATGTTTAAACAGAGGAAAATGCGTGTATTTAACTTCATAGAGTTCAAATTAAAGGTGTACATTTTTGTTTTTGTATATAGTAAGAAAATAGTAAAATTATTTATTTCTGTCTGTGTTATTTTTAATTGCATCGATACTTTCTGCATTAACTGTATATATGAGTATAGATAGCCTAGATTTAGACGAAATAAAGTCAAGGAATCATGTTTAACTAAAAAATAAGATGTTGCATCTGAACTATGGTAAGCTATTAAATTAAAAGTCCAAATTATAAAGTGACTATTTTATATAGACCTACAATTTTATTGTTTATTGCGTATTATGTTCCAAGTTTATTCTTTCTTTCATCTTTATAATTTTATAGTCCCTTCTTTTGTAGGACTAGTACCAAACGAAGGAATTTACAAGTCATGCCTGTAGGAACGCATCTATGAACTTAAGGGCACCGAGTGGTGAGAATTTTGAAAAAATGGCAAAAAATATTTTTTTTGTTTATTAGCTTTTAATAACTAAGATTCTATAGGATCATTTTCATGTAAATTTATTTATTGTAGGAGCAAAATTGAGTCCGTGACGTCAGAGTTTAAATCCCCCTGCACGTGTCATCAGCATTACTACTTAAACTTTAATATGTGTTTTTTTCTGTTTCCATTTTTTTTATATTTTCCAAAACTTAAAATGCTCCTTACGATGCAAATTGTATGCTATCAAAATGAAATTTTGTGGCTAGACTCCCCAGTATATGCTAATTGAAATTTGCTATGCAGTTACTAGTCTAAGACACGTGTTATTTCAAATTGAGATGGAAATGCACGAGAGTGGATATTTTTTTTCTTCAAAAAATGAAAAATAAGCAGTATCCTCCCTTTATGATTTTTTTCATAGCAAATGTGTTTAGTGGAATCATTAATACTCTGAATCTCAAATTTCATGAGAGAATATTTAAAAATACATCGTAAAGAGCATTTTCTAGAAAATATTTAAAAGAATATATATCATCATCATCATCATGAACAAATTCGTTTTAGGCCATGTGGCCTGTACGGTAAACCTAGCGAAGATGGTCTTGATCTTTCCACCGATGTTTTGGTCTTCCTTGGTCCCTATGTCCAGTTGGGGTATATTGGAATGCCAATTTTGGAAGTCTATTTCTTGCCATTCTCCTCAGATGATTTTTCCATTCTTGTTGGTATCTTTGTATATCTTCATTTAAACTTGTTACTCCAAATTTCCCTCTGATAATAGTGTTCTTCTGGTGATCCAGTCTATTAACTCCTAACAATGATCGTAAGAAGCGCATTTGGCTTACTTGAAGTTTATGAGAGTTTCTTTTATTTAAAATCCAAATTTCACTTCCGTATTTTAGAGCAGCTTTTGATGTGATGTTATGTAATCTTAGTTTTGTCTCTATCCTCATCTGTTTACCAAAATGTCTTCGTATTACCCCATTCATTTTATTATATTTTTGTAATTTTGAATCAATGTCACTCCTATACTCTGCAAATACACTTCCTAAGTAAGAGAAATCTGACACTTGTTCTATAATTTGTTCCATCAATCTCAATTTTCACCCGTTGTATGTTTTTTCCTCACATTGCCATTGTTTTGGATTTTGAAGTGGAAATTTTCATATTATATTTGCTGGCAATTTTGAATAATTAATACGCTGCTATTTGTAAACTATTTTCGGAATCTGATAATATTATTTGATCATCAGCATATAATATTGTTTGAATTATTTTATTCCTAGTTATTGAAATTCCACAATTTACTGTTTGTTTCCATTCTTGCACTATTCTGTTAAAATAATATATATAAAAATCATAATTCTGAAACTATTCTACTTATAAACACCAAACTTCATAGGAACACTTCTATAAGCATAAAATGTATGTGAAAAATTTTCAAAACAATCAGATGAAAAAAAATAAATTCACCAGTCGGTCCCTTTAAAACCAAATACTAGTCAGATTCACAGTGGACCTGTCTAGATATCTGAATATCAGGCCAACACACAGACTCATTGTCGAGATTAAAACCTCGACTTCAGGAATCTAACTAACTTTGGCTGTCGTAATGAAAGACAGAGATTCTATCCAACATGCCACGGTGTGTACGTGTTTTAAGTTTCAATGTAGCAAGTTTTGAGCACCAAGTATCTAGACTTTTAAAAAAGCTTTTATCGAACTCATAAAAATACATAATTTATTATTGTAAATAACCGGATTCTATTATCCCCGATAGGTAATAAAAACTTTTAAATACCCATTCTTCAAGTATTATCTACTTAGTTAAATGAATTTTGTAGTTATACCTGTCAAGATTTCAATTCCCATTTCATTGGTAATACTTTTTATTTATCTAACTGTTATCCATTTCGTCCACCGCTGTGGTATCGAAGTAGCGTGCTGCTTTCTCACGCAGCGGGCCCGGGTTCGATTCCCGGTCGGGACAGGCTCCTGGGTGAGTTTTTTCGGGGTTTTTCCTCTACTGTAGGACAAACGTCAGAAAGCTTAGGACCCAACGGTCCCCGAAAATCATCCAGCCATCATCCTTCACCGGTGTGGAAAGCAACGGGAAGCTACCATACCTATAATTCCCTAATACAGCTGCAAAGCATAGCATGCTATGATTGCAGTGAAAGACTTGCCCTCAGACGGAATTACTAAGGATGGATCCATTTAGAGATATGATATTTTCGGAAAAGAACTCAGTTCCGTTACTATTTTTACCCAGAAAATAGTTTACTTTAACAGAGAGAGAACTATGCTAATGTGACGACGTGGATTCAAATCATAATGCCGCTCAACCGGATTAGATCACATTAATTTGTCATTCACAATAATTTGAAGTAATGCAATTTCAAACAACATATAGCGTACATACAGTACAAGCTTTTCCTTTAATTTCAAGTTAAATATGATTTATTGGAGACTAATAAAAATATATACTACGTGCCCTCATTACTTAATTGTAACATTATTTCACGCACTGAATGGACTTTCAATTTACGCACAAGAATTTATATAGGGCCTATGTAATACGTACTTTTATCGTGTTGAGAGAGGAAAAGAATGAAATTATGTTGAAGACAAACTTTTTTTACAATTATATATCAAATTAAATTATTGGAATAAAGTTTATTTTTCAATGAACCTATGCAAAAGAAGTATTAGCGATAAACCTGGGCATTTTTTGAGACTATCCAACGTTTTTTTGTAATTAGGCTTTGCTGGTGACAATTTTGAAAGATTCTATAATGATTGTAGTGGGGCATGACTTAGAATAGTTGGCTAAGGTAGTACCTTACAAGCACAAGCAGAAAAGGCCCCAGGTTCGAACCTCTATGGGATTAGGATTTTTAAACTTGTTTGAATCTTCAGGCAGCATAATGACCCTAGATCGACTCAGCCTGTGTTCCACGCACCTGTCTGATTGTTCAGAAAGGTTGGAATGAAACTTCTCGTATTACCATAAGAGCATCCTAAGGCCTCTAGTTATGTTATTTTGTTTAAAGGCGCCCTTTAACAACAATGATATTTAGCTTCGCAATTTAAAACTGGACGTGAAAGTGCGTTTTCGCCCTGAAAACCCCATCAATACGGCCGGGTTTGTATCCACATAATAATGTTTTATTTATTCTGGCAGAGTTAAGGCCACAAGTCCTTTTCTTCCACTCAACCAAGACTAATATACAAATACTTGTTTACAGTACAGATTATTTATATATATATATATATATATATATATGGTATGTTAAGAAAAATAAATGCCTGGACGGGATTCGAACCCGGATCTCTGAAGCTTGCATTTCTCAATGTTAAACATTTAATTATAACATATATATATATAAACACTAAGAGTCTTTGGGGTAGTACGAGATTAAGGTTCCAATTTTTTTCTAGACAATCGACACTTGACGTCAGCCGAGTTCTCCCTCTGCTTGACGGCCTGCTTTACTCCCAGAACAAGCGTCTGGTACTAATTTATGTTAGAGGTTGAGTCGACCCCAGGGCTATAATGCCGCCAGAAGGTTTGGGCAAGTTTAAAAACCCTGACCCCACCGGAACTCGAACCCTCAACCTTCCAGCCTGTAGCGTATTGCCTTAATCATTATGCTATGGCGTGCCCCCAAATTATTATTATATTGTCTGTCCAACGGATCTGTGCCCCCCTAAGATATGCGAACTAAACCCTACCTCCTTTTCTGCCTCTTTTTTCTTATTTACCTCCCTGCATTCCTCTCTCTCTCTCTCTCTCTCTCATATATATATAATCATCTTTCTCCCCTCCCACTGCTCATACTTTTCGGAGCATTTGTATTTGAAATTGCACTCCAGTGTTGTCAACTCAAATCCAAACTTGCATTATTCAATATTCAAGAGCCATGATACTTGGGGAAGTTTGGCAACATACCTACTCGATAAGTTACTGTGGCTGGGGAGTGGAGTGGGTGTGCGGTGAAATGGTGCGAATATAGACGTATATTTTTCTAAGAACGATGTCAGCGCTATAGGTGCACAGATCAGTTGGCCCGAATATACCATGCTAATTATTAAAAAGGGTTAAAAACACATTAAAAATTGCAATGTAAATTTCATGTACAAACATTTTATACGATAATAATAATTATTATAACAATTATGATGATAATAACAATGCTAATAATAATAATAATGATGATAATAATAATAATTATAATCATAATAATGAGGGGGATTTGCATTAATTTTTTGGCTGAGTATGCAAGAATTTTGTATATAAGTATATTATTTTGTAATAATAATAATAATAATAATAATAATAATAATAATGATAGAAATATGATAAATGAGAAACATCAATAAATATTATCTTTGAACCAGAGGCGAGCATCGTAACCACTAGTCCACCAGGACCTATTTAGACCTTTAGTAGGACCACTTTACTCTTTTATAAAGACTTTAGTATTAGGTGACGAATAGTTTGGAGAACGGGGTTACCGGACGGCGCGGCGTGGAGAAAATGCCCTTGAAGTGAGCATGTCACAATATTTATGCTACAAGCATGTAACTCTCTTGGGAATATATCAACATCACGAGTCTATGTTTTCTTATTCATATAAATAACTCTACTGCAAGGATCACTAAAACATGACCTGAAAACAAACTACTTATCATAAAGGTGAAACTCATTCAAACTATTCACTTGTATTATGAATTCAATTTATTTGCATACGTTTCTCATGAAAAAGTCAAATCAAGTGATAAATCAATTAAATTCGACCTTCTCTACTACGGTAAAAGCATCAGTTTGATTAAATTGCAAAATCAATTAGGGCCGTGTAATGGGGTCTGGGCTAAAACGTAGAAAATGTTTTGTATGTAAGCCTGACAAAAGAGGAACATTTTTAAGAAATGGCTGAATTCAAATACCCAGGAACAATAATTAAAAACAGGAATGAGGCGCAGAATGAAATTAAACATAGGTTCAATTTTGAAAATGCGTAAATTTAGAGCAATTGGGTAGTATTAAACGGGAAACCACCAAGTTACTAAAGAGTAAAAAGAGGGAATATTTGAGAGAGAAGATTAATGATCTTGAAATTAATTAAAAAAATAGGGACATTAGAGAATTATATCAGGGAATTAGTATAGAGAAGAAAGGGTTTCAGGCTAGAACAAACATAATTCGGAATGAAAATGGGGATATGATTGCAGATTCTAGGAGTATATTAAATAGATGGAAAAGTTACTTTAGTCAGCTATTAATGTACATACAGAACAGGACATTGAGGAGGATAATTTACAGACAGCAGAAATACTAGTCGCAGAGCCAAGTGCATTAGAGGTTGAAATGGCGATTGAAAAATTGAAGATGTATAAAACATCAGGTTCAGATGAGATCCCAGCAGAACTGATAAATCAGGGGGAGAAAAATTGATGGACAAGATACGCTGGTTGCTTAGTATGATTTGGGAAAAATTAACTCTTCCAGATGAATGGAAGGAGTCAATCATCGTACCAATTTATAAGAAAGGAGATAAAACTGATTGCAACAACTACAGGGGCATCTCATTACTTTTAACTTCGTACAAAATTCTAACAAATATATTAGTAAGCAGACTTACTCCCTATATTGATGACATTCTAGGAGATCATCGATGTGCATTTAGAAGAAACAGGTCTACAACAGATCAGATTTTTAGTATAAGACAGATTTTAGAAAATAAATATAATGGTACTGTACATCAACTATATGTAGACTTCCAAAAGGCATATGATTCAATTAAGAGGGAGAAGTTATATAGTATCCTGCTGGAGTTCGGAATTCCTAAAAAGTTAGTTGGGTGCGTGTAGGCAGTTTTTCGGACACTTTTGAAATCCAGAATGGGTTGAAGCAAGGAGATGCACTATCTCCTCTACTATTTAACTTTGTACTAGAGCATGCCATTAAATCTTTAGAGAATGAGGAAGGCTTACAACTCAATGGTGTTAATAAGCTGTTAGTTTATGCTGACGATGTAGTATTATTGGCCGATAGCGTGGAGATACTAAAGGACAACACGCACACACTATTGAGTAACACTAAGAAATTAGGACTGGAAGTAAATAATAATAAAACTAAATATATGGTCACACGTAGAAATACATTATATAATGGAAATGGACAGCTAATGACAAATGAGGGAAATTTTGAGGAAGTGGCTGAATTTAAATACCTAGGAACAATAATCACAAATAGGAATGCGATGCACAAAGAAATTAAACATAGGCTCAATTCTGGAAATGCGTGCTATTATGCATTGCAGAGACTCTTGATGTACCAACTCCTTTCAAAAAACGTTAAACTGAAAATATATAAAACTATTATTCTACCAGTTATATTATATGGGTGCGAAACATGGACTCTCAAATTAATAAAATCAAACTAACAATAAATATTATAAATAATTCCAATACTATTTGTAAATAACTTAGAAGAGGAAAGGAGATTACGGGTATTTGAGAATAAAGTACTTAGGAAAATTGTTGGACCAAAGAGATAGACAGGTGTATGGAGAAGACTACATAACAATGAACTACATGGTCTTTATAGAAAGCCAGATATAGTAAGAACAGTTAAGTCTCGTAGACTGCGATGGGCAGGACATGTTGCACGTATGGGGAATGAAAGACTTGCATGGAAGCTTCTTGTAGGAAAGCAGTGGGAAAACGCCCAGTTGGTAGACCAAGAATGAGGTGGGAAAATAACATTAACTATGATTTGAGGGAAGTAGATTATACAGGGAATGATTGGAAAGCATTAGCTCAGGATAGGGATGTATGGAGAGCTTATGTCCGCGCGGCCATGAACCTACGGGTTCGATAGTGCCAGTGAGTAAGTAAGTAAGTATGCTATTATGCATTATATGGACTCTTGTCATCCCATCTTCTCTCAAAAAAAACGTTAAACTGAAAATATACAAAACTGTTATTTTTCCAGTTACATTAAATTGATGCGCAACTTACTTTAATTTAAAGGAGGAGAAAATTTTACGAGTATTTGAGAATAAAGTTCTTAGGAAAATATTTGGACCAAAGAGAGAGAGAGACAGGTGAATGGGGAAGACATAACAGTGAACTATATGGGAAACCAGATGTATTAAGTACAGATAGATATCTTAGACTCGATGGGCAGGACATATGGCACGAAAGATGGGAACAGAAACTACATTAGGAAAACCAGAGGGAAAGCGTATGCCTAGAATGAGGCGGGATAATAACATTAACCGTAATTTGAGGAGGTGAATTATACAGTGGATGATAGGGACGTATGGAGAGCTTATGTTCCGCGGCCATGAACCTCCGGCCAGTGAGTTAGTTATGTAAATCAACACTATAGCTAGAGTGTAAAGTGTGAGCAATGGAATTTATGTGAAGACAACTGACTAGGTACTTAAGAAATGTAAATTTGATTAGTCCACCGGTGGTGGTCTCAGGGTGACGTATTTGGCACAGCGGATCCAGGCTCGATTCTTGTTGAGGTGAAATAGGGCCTATCCTGAGTGAGATTTTTTCCGATATATATCATCATCATCATGGTAAGCCGTCAGCCTGTTCCGCTCTCAGAATTCATCTTCCCATCGTCTTCTAGGACGTCCTACATCATAGCCTTGAGGTTGGTACAACAGTGCTTGTTTTGTTAGCCTGGAAGAGTCCATTCTTAAAATATGTTCATGCCATTTTTGTTTATAGTTTTGTATTTTTTTCATTTAAATTTAAAATGTTGAGTTCTTGCCTAATTGTTTCACTAGGAATGTGGTCTCTTCGAATATATCCTGCAACGTATCTGAGGAACTTCATATCTGATGTTTCTAGTAATCTTCTGTCTGATCTATTCATGGCCCAATTCTCTGATTTATATGTCACAATGGGAATTACCATTAACTTGTAAATCTTTAGCATTGTTTCTTTTGTTGCATTTTTATTTTATTTATTTATTTATTTATTTTTGCCTGTTAGACATAAGTCGGGAAACGAAGGTCTCAGTAGACCTCGAACCCATTGCTCACGTTGTTGACCATAATAATTAATAATACACATCATATTCGCTACGTTACAAAGAAGACGAGTTCTCAACAGGCAACACACACATCTAAAGATCTTAATATGCAATATAATCATGTTAAAACATCTATAAATAATATTTGAAGAGAAAAATTATACGCTCAGACCGGGACTTGAACCCGGGACCCTTGGTTCTCTAGACCAAGTGCTCTACCAACTGAGCTACCTGAGCAAGTACCGATCTAAACGCAAATCTTTCTCTATATACATTGTAATTCCCATCTACCAAATGCTGTGAAGTCATGCTTCTATCTTGCAAATGGCGGCTCCTTTATTAAGAAGACATATTTGGGAATTATACATTACAGTCAGTACGGCTTTTTCCAAGTTTTTATTATTGAAAAGCCGTACTGGCTGTAATGTATAATTCCCAAATATGTCTTCTTAATAAAGGAGCCGCCATTTGCAAGATAGAAGCATGGCTTCACAGCATTTGGTGGATGGGAATTACAATGTATATAGAGAAAGATTTGCGTTTAGATCGGTACTTGCTCAGGTAGCTCAGTTGGTAGAGCACTTGGTCTAGAGAACCAAGGGTCCCGGGTTCAAGTCCCGGTCTGAGCGTATAATTTTTCTCTTCAAATATGATTTATCCATCATTGAGATGTACGAAATCAATAATAAAATCTATAAATAAGATCATTAAAATAAATTAATGCTGAGGACATATCCGCTAGCAGTCACAGCAAGCTATCGTATTATCGCCTCACTATGATGCTTAACAAGCGGCTCGCTTTGTTTCCCCGCAGCTGTTATATGTTATTAAAATACAAAGATCTCGACTGCCGCGACTACGACGATGTTGCCACATTGCTATTCTTCCCTCACTTTCAATTAAAACTCGGAACGATGTGGAACATTAGATCCAGTTACAAAATTGTAAACCGTAATTAATTGTATAATTATCAATGATTTATTATGATATGTAGCTAGAATAATAATACCATATCTAAAAACTCCTGGCGCGACAGGCCTACAAGGCCCTTAGCCTACCATCCGGCTGCTGGCCTCACATCCACATGTGTGAATCACAGAGGTAGATGATCAGCAGCCAGTGTAGGGGTGACATGTGGTTAGCATGTCGAGTCCCCCAGCCGTTATAGCTGGTTTCCTCAACCTGGAGCCGCTACTTATTGTAGCTACCCAATTGCCTCACGATGCTGGGTGGGCACAGGTCCCATACTGGCCGAAATACCATGAGAAAATTTCTTCCCCCATGGAGACTCGAACCAGCGCAAGTCCCGTAGCTCTGCGCCAAGGCTTCCTACCTTAACCGCTCGACTACGTCGCGGGACAATACCATATCTACATATTATATTAGTTTATATACAAATGATTTCAACATGTGGCGGCCATGGGAAAAAATTTCAGACCGAACAGTTAATAATAATAATAATAATAATAATAATAATAATAATAATAATAATAATAATAATAATAATAATAATAATAATAATAAATATAATAATATTTTCAGCATGATTTTGTATGGATATTAAAATTATGTAATAATGTTGAAATTAAATTATTTAATAAATAAATAAATAAATACGTATATAATTTTAATTTTAAAACTTAAACAATACAAAATAATAACATAAAAATTAAATAATAACAGAAATAATCAGGAATAAACGCCCATAGCTCTATGAGAAACGTGACAACACCGCATGCCAAGCATTGCCGCGCGGCACCCGCTTTTATATAAACTGTTAACCATCTGAGTGAGGCGATAATATCATGGTTTTGTTTTATACTGTATATTAAAACGTTACGAAGAGTCTCTTCGGACAACTTGCAACAATATTTACCTATTTGCCTTTGACTCTCCACTTAATACTAGAGGCAGGTCTATGCGGATATAGTTCCTGCACCATAGCCTAAATATATAAGTAGAGAGTATTTTATTCAACGACGTTCTTTAACATCTCAGATCATTAGTGTCGCAATTAAAATATGGGCGTGGAAGAGCAGGCAAATGTTACTCTAAGGCCTCTTTTATGGGACTTGAAGCTCTTTTACATGTCGTAAATATACTTACGGAACGCACAGTTTGATTTCCCTTCCGAAAGAAGCCATATGCATATTACATATTTTTATCCCCTGGAAAATTCATCGGCTATGGTCAAGTATGAACCACCGAAATTCTGAACCATTTCAACACATATTTTACATAGACCAGAAAATGCAACGTTGCAGAGCCACGTATTATAAACGGACACAACGTTCGCCACCATATGAATAAAATATGACAAACTTAACAATTGGCAGTACTGATTGAAATGACACTGTACAATTGTGCAAACAGCTGACTGCACAATCATATCTGTAAGTATATGCAGTTGTTAATTTTTGTTGGCATATAGTTGATTTTACAATATTAATTTTATTCAGATTAATAGAAATCTAAAAATAGACTCCCTGCTTTTCGATGATTTGGTATTAATAGCTCCAACAGAAACAGATTTAGAGTACTCTATACACAATTTTAAAATAATTGCAAAAATGAAAACAATACGGAAATAAATACAAAGAAAATTAAAGTGATGGCATTTTCCGGGAAATACTCAATACCTAGCAAAGTTCTTTTTGACCATGAAATTTTAGAACGAGTAAACGATTTTAATTACTCGGGTTATAATTTAACATTTCGAGATGAAGCTGACATAGCAAAGAAAATCACAAATTTCACAAAAACAACGGGATAATTATTAGTATTTATGAATCTACCTTTAGTACAAAAGAACACAAGATCACTATTTTATAAGGTTCTTACAAGACCAGTATTAAAATATGGTAGTGAAACATGGACAATACTAAGAGCTGAATGCCGAATAACAGCAAATGAGATGTGATTTATTCGCCGTACAACAGGTTATACAAAGTGGGACCATAAAGAAAAGGGAAAGTTCTGGAAGAGTTGGGTGTAGAACAATTCTACATCATATACAAAACTACCAGAACTGCAAAGCCCATCTATAACGAATGGCATCTCACAGAATTCCAAAAGCTATGCCTATCCTCAAGGCAAAAGATTGCTGAGACGTCCAAAAAAGCGCTGGATGGAAAATTCCTGTTTGAGACTGTAACAGGCCACATGACCTAATTCTTGCATGGATGATGATTATGAATTGTATTCGTATTTCATCTTGGAATAGACTTAATAACCTTAACATTCCATATGAGCATATTTATTGTGAACATACATGGCGGTGTCGCTTTGTATTAGTCGTTTAATAGGTTGTACAGTACATGTAAATATTAAATTACTAAGTATACTTGACGTAATAAGAAACAAAGTTATGTAAGTACATTACGACGATTATAAATGTTTTACAAATTAGTTTGGAAATTCCTATCAATTCGTCCTTTAAACTTAATTTTCAATCCTTGGACTGTAAATAACTATATTGCTTATGCAACATGTACCACTAACGTTAGACCAATCGTTATAATTCTGTTGGATTTTAAGATCCTTAATAGTCTCATTATTTGATCTTACTGTCTTAAAGTAACGGTTATTAAGTGCCCATTAAATAAGCTACTGAAGTATATAAACAGTAGTACGATATTTTTATCGACTACTCGCTAATATCCGGCGTGCGCTGCTACGCCTAAATAAACGAAAATTAATGTGCTTTTTATGTTTAGTTAAGTAAGTAAAAGGAAAAACAATTATAAATTTGTATTGTTATATACCCCGTGCTGTCCACCGCTGTGATCTCGAGGTAGCGTGCTGCCTCGTCATGCAGCGGGCCCGGGTTCGATCCCCGGTCGGGGCAGTTTTTCTGGGTGAGGTTTTTAGCGGGGTTTTTCCTCACCTGTAAGACAAATGTCAGGAAAATTTTAAGGCCCAAACGGTCCCCGAAATCATATGGTTATGGTCATCATCATCATCCTTCACCGGTGTGGAAAGCAACGGGAAGCTACCACACCTACAATTCCCTAGTAAAGCTGCAAACATAGCATGAAAATGCTATGATTGCGGTGAAGGACCTGCCTTCGGGCAGAATTACTATGGATGGATATCCCGTGCTGATTACCCGGCGTTGCCCGGGAATCTACTTATCCCGACCTTCTTGACATAAATCAGCTGAAATACGAAAATTAATGTGTTTTAAGTTTAGTTAAATAAGTTTACGGAAAAATGCATATCGTAATTATTTTAAGATTCCCGTACTTATTACCCGGTGTTGCCCGGAATCCACTTGTCTCGATCCTCTTGGCATCAATGAAAGACAAAAATGGTTATTGCGAGTTATCAGTAAGAGATAAACATATGCTGTCGCGGACTTCTTGTAGCGCTTTTTGACATATTCAATTCTGTGTACATTAATTTTGTGTATTTGTTATGGTTTAGGGAGCGTAAGCCATTTAAGCATCCAGAGAGCTACTTCTTTTCACGTTTTCCACTACAAAGGGCGATTTTTAAAGGTGTAGGAGTTGAGTATCACAACTCTCTTGTAGCCTATGTTCATCCCGAGAATCTCCTGAACATTTTACAAAACGCCCCATTACAATCGGATCAACGGCATGGGCCGCGCATAAAGTACGAACAAACAAACATTATGTTTTATATATAGACTATGATACAATTAAAATTATCGTATACAGAAAGCACCATGTCGTCAGAAGATAAACGGGAATTTTGTATTTGGTTTAAAAAAGGCTTTTAACTTGAAATCGTGTTTTTTACACTTCCATGTACCGAACTAACTGACACTATCGAACCCGTAAGTTCATGACCACACGGATATAAGCTCTCCATACATCCCTGTCCTGAGCTAATGTTTTCCAATCATTCCCTGTATACTCTACTTCCCTCAAATCATAGTTAATGCTATTCTCCCACCTCATTCTTGGTCTACCAACTGGGCGTTTTTCCTACAAGAAGCTTCCATGCACGTCTTTCATTCCCCATTCGTGTCACATGTCCTGCTCCCCAGTCTACGAGACTTAACCGCTATTATTATATCTGGCTTCCTATAAAGACCACGTAGTTCATTGTTAGTAGTCTTCTCCATTCACCTGTCTGTTCATCTCTCTTTGGTCCAAAAATGTTCCTAAGAACTTTATTCTCAAATACTTTTATATTTCCATATAACAATCCGAATTACAATCTTTGATAACAGCCAACATTATCCTTCCAAATGAGAGGAGATAAAATGGTATACATCATGCGGTTGATCATAAAGGTATAACAGATTGTGTAATCACGCTAGTAAATTGTAAAATTAACTACAAGGTTAAAATTATTCTAAAATGTACATACATGCAATAAAACAAATGTTGCTGAAAGTGTTTTCAGGAATTAAGAGAAAACAAAAAAAGAATTCTCGTGAGATTTTTCGCACTCCATTGTTATGAATAAGTGACATAATAGATTACAACATCGAAAGATTGTGGATTGCCAACACATGGGAATCATGTATTTTATCCCACAGCCTTCCTTGCAGTTTTACCAAATGAAATGCCAATAAATGCATTATATACAAAGCAAGTTATAATGTTATGTGTTCCACTCAGAGGAAGTACTTTCACTTTCATTGTTTATATTTTACAATCTGATCGTCTATATAATCTTCCTCCTACAGAGAATTAAATTAGCCACCTTTCTTTCTATATTTTTTTCTTTTTAATTTTGAGTAGCTTTATCATCATAAAATCGTATCTAGATTCTTCAGATATACTAGAGCATTCGGTAACTAATGGTAACACTGTTATAAACCAGCGATCCTAGTGGTGACCATTGTAATCTTTTAGTATGTTGAACAGTCTTTTGTTATATACATTTGTAATACTGAAACTCTCGAAATAGTAATATTTTGTGAATACATCCACTGTTCCTCACTTTCAGTAAGTAATACCGCCCTAAAAAGATGTTCAGTATAATTTGTTTAGAAGGTGGAATTGGGAAGTACTCGAACATACACCAAATTCACCAGACATGAGGTCTTGTGACTAACTTATTCTCAATGGTCAAAGAACCTCTACGAGACATTCGATTTTAATCAAGAGTTGACATTCAGAAACCTCTAGATCGATCAGATGAGAGAGATATCCATAAATGGTGTTGCAGATGGAGTTGTCCGTCTTCCAAGGATTGGGTGACGTATAGCTACTTCGCTGGAGACTATAATTAAAGCTCGTAACCTAAATTTTTGTGAAGCAGTGCTGCCATTACTTATCGAATGCCCTAGTATTTGACTAGGATGTGTCTGGTATAAATGTCTCATCGCACTTAATTAATTAAAGAATAATGATCGTAATGAAATGCAATGATCATGTCAGTTTCGTCCCCTTACACATGTTTATGGAAAAAGCTTGCGTCAATTCCGACCGTAATTTTCAAAATAAATAATTCAGCTGCATTCAATAGCTACCTAATCTAAACATTGGATTTCCAAATTTTTAATCACAATGCCATTTAGGTTAAAATGAAGTCTCAAACAATTCTTTAACCTATCTGTGCCAAAAATTAAAGAAAATTTGCTAGTATGTTGCAGACAGTCCCAAGTCTGCAGAAAAGGAAAATAAAAGTAATACATAAATCTTATGACTTTCGTAGAAGATTTTCGGACTGTTGGTAATGTTATTGAGGCTTGAAATTCGCCAGAAACTGCGTTCGGCATCCTCAAGCCAACCATTGACCATGACCAACAGCCCGAAAATTTTCTACAAGGTCATAATACGAACTCTGGTCGTGAAAGCCTAAGTCAATATATTAATACACAAGTGATTTTCGTCCAACAGCTACCTAACCTAAAGACTAGGTTTTATCAAATGTTGAATCCAATCGCATGCTATGCCAAAATGTCGCGATTTTTAACCTACTTGTAACATTAATGAAAGCAATTGCTACGCTACAAATAGTTGTAAGTCAGCAAAAAGGAAAAGAAAATGTTTGTGATGGGAATGAAGGAACGGAAATAACTGGAAATAAAAATTATCCTTGAACGGAACTGACGCTTGGCCCAAAAATACTTGAGGTGGATCTGACATGAACGAAGTTACTCAGGGGACGGAATTGACTATTCCCTGAAATCCCAATCCAGCGATTGATTTGAAATAATTATGGAAAATGTTGTGCAAAATGCCAATCTGGTATAGTTTCCGAATATCAGCTCGTTTATATAACAGGAGGAATCTGTGTAACGGTTGAGAATACCGATAAGAGGAGTGGCGCAGTAAATGTTAACACTAAATAGAACACGTAATTATACAATCATAAATGACTCACAATGTTTCTATATTTTTAATGCAATTTTTCTTCGCAATCTATTATAACTCATTAAATTTAATGAAAACTGATAGATTAGATATGATATGAACTGCAGAGAAAGGTAATCATGTCTCTTAATTGTGGAACGCATGATGGATCCATCATACCAAATGGCATCCGGTTTATTGTAATCACGATGCACAACAAGACTGTTTTCAGAACTTTCCTATGTATTTTTTGTGAATTTCATTGTTTTAGAATCACGTGACTAGGTTAAAAAGTGATACATGTCTTTGTAGAGGTCATAAGTTATCCTTTAACTTAGACTGTCGCTTTAATTAATGCTGTAATTCCAGAAGTCACTTCCGTTAACTTTGTCAGATTTTTATTTAAATGTGAAAGCATTGTCTTAAAGGTCAAAATGTCGGCGACTTCATGAGCAGCAACTACGTTACGGTTTTCTTAAACATAACTGGAGATATCTGTAAAATGTTTCTAGCCAATCCTATTTCAGATAAACGTATTTTATTTCCTAATAACCTCAATCTCATGTCTTATGTGAATTTATCTACAGTAATCTCACTAGACGTTTAGATTTATCTAAAGAAAATAAAAATTCGAGTGGGATTTAACTGGCTATTTCACGATTAGATGGAAGTATACAAAAACTGAAAAAAAATAAACAATTGAAAAGCAATTAAACAATAATTTATGTACTAAAATACTAAACTGTCTTGAGAATGTACTATCCCATCATTATAATTATTACACTAGACGGAAATAGTGTATTATGACGTGTTTGTTCTCTTGTTAACAATAGCACCAACTACCGGTATACAAACTTCATTGAACTACATGGACGATTACAGAAGGCTTTGTTGACCGACTCATTTTTATAAAACGGATGTTGTAACATAGTCTAAATGTTAATATAAACAAGATAAACCATAGAAAAATGCTAGAGAGGTGATAAACATTGTGGGATAAGCTGTCATTTGTTGAAACAAGTCCTTCCGTGTAGTTTTTTCTTCAAAAGTAGGCCTATGACGTAGTAAAAGTGAAATAGTCTTCATAAAATAACTGACTGTTTAAATTAGATAAGATTGGGGTATATGATCAGTAAGATTCAATTTTCTTAGCGCCGAAGGACGGAGAAGTAATCTCCAAAGGATTTTGAACGATCAAAATATATAAGATTGGACAAATAATGTGAACACCCATCTAAAGTTGTTTATCGTCGATTTTCTCTTTGAAAGCAGCTTCATCTTCCTGCAAATGGATCTATTCAAATTCTGGATGTAGTCAGAAGGATTAAACACAATTCCACGAAAATAAACTGCTCCATTTCCTTGATATTTGTTCCGTACTCTGGTCTTCAATACAGACTACAATTGTTCGATAATATCACAATCAACTGTGAAGGGCAAGCAAGACATACAGTTTCTTCACCGTATTCACCAAATCAGTCTTGTACAATTCCAGCTGTATGAAGAGGGGGTTGTCATCCTGAAAGATATCACCTCATACTGAGAACAATTTTTGTGCACTAAATGCAGTCAGTCGCCTAAAATGTAATTATAGTTCTTGGCAGTTTTCTTTTCGCACTATCCTGCGTTACAAGCGGTTTGGTAATAGCACATTTTTAAATGTTTAATTCAGTTCCATTCCCTATGCACTGTTTCCGTCGACACTGCATTCTTGAGACGAGTATTTAGCTCAGCAGTCACTTGGGGATGCAGAAACTGCACCAGGGAAACAATATTGTATATAGCAGTCGAAATTCTAGCATATGCCAATTATATTGACATTGTACGATGATCAACAAAGTAATCAAAGAAACTTTTTTTGAAACTGGGAAAAGCGACATTAAGCACTGGTCTAAAAAGTGACGAAAACAAAATGTATGAAGTGACAAAGCTAATAAATTATTGTTTTAATGTAAGTGATAGATAAAAGTTTGGAAATGCTAAAAAAATAATTTTTAGGTGCAATAGTTATAGATGAGAATAAGATTGACAAGGAAATTGATCAGTTATTTATTAGGTAACAGAAGATATTTTGGACTTCAAATAAATTTAACTATAGATACATGAGTTTTCAAACGAAGATAAAAAAAACATAAAACACTCTTGAGAACTAAGAGTGTGAAAGTTGGGCCTAAATAAGCACAAGAAAATAAGCTTAAAATATTTTATAAGTTAAGAATTATTTGTGCTCAATGTATATATATATATATATATATATATATGAATGATAATAGGCGCATTAGAATAACGATAAATTACATAAGGTATATGGTGACCTGGCATGGTTAAAGTAATCAAAACATCAAGGATTATGTGACTGGGTCATCTTTACAAAGAGAAGAGTCCCTGTCGAAAGTCACATTAACAAAAATATATGGTATAGTGTAGGCCACGTTTTAACGTCCATCTCTCACCCCCTAAGAAACCAAATACTTACAACTACCTTGCGCCAATAGTTCCACTTTCCAATGTTGCCACGTCCACATTACCCTTTAAAAATAGAGTTTAAAATTAAATCATTATATGCTATATTGTTCCTGCCATACTTTAACGGCCTCATTTCCTGGAACTGACAAAAAAATCTTCGGTTTCAACTACCCTCCTGAGTGTCACATGAAAAAAAAACCACTCTTCAACCATCATTATAGAGAAAGATACTAACCAATCTTTTTACATATATGTGTAGTGCATGTTAATATAGCATAGAATGGTTTAATTTTAAAGTCCTTTTTAAAGATTAATATGGACGTGGCAACATTGTAAAGTGGAACCATTGGCGCATTGTAGTTATAAGTATTAGCTTAGGTTTCTTAGGGGGATGGGGTGAGAGAAGGCCATTAAAGCATGGCCTATACTGTCTGTTTGAGGAATAACTTGAGACGGCTACCTGCTTCGTTTGCTGGAGTTGGGGGTAGGATTTGTCATTGTCTTCTGGACATGGAAGGTATTATACCAATGTCATCAACCCCGTAAAGCAGTCCCTGTGCGAAAGAGGGGGTGAGTATCTGTTGCTGTGTCTTTCTAAAATCCTGTCTCAGGTTGTTCCTTTTAGTCTATAGTAACTTTACCCCTAATAACTCATACGGATCCTCTCAACTAATAGAGCACCATTTGCCCTCGTTGGAAATAGTTAGGTCATATATGATAGTTCAATACAACGCAAGTCGTTCACATGCTTACTGGTGGTTCTGATCTGTAGCAGAGGAAGCATAAGAAAAGGAGAAGAAAGACGCGTTCAATGCATGGCAGTGTTGTCAGGAAAAATCATAAAATGGAGTTCGTCTAATTTGGTGTTCTATTATTTTGTCCAACATTACTTTGTAGGCTCAAGTACTTATTCCGATTGAGGGTCTTTCCACTTTTCAGCGGTTGCCCTTTTACCAGCCGGCTGCTGGCCCTTCACATCCACATGTGTCAATCACAGAAGTAGATGATCAACAGCCAGTGTAGGGGTGACATGTGGTTAGCATGTCGAGTCCCCCAGCCGTTATAGCTGGTTCCTCAACCTGGAGCCGCTACTTATTGTAGCTACCCAATTGCCTCACGATGCTGGGTGGGCACCGGTCCCATACTGGCCGAAATACCATGAGAAAATTTCTTCCCCCATGGAGACTCGAACCAGCGCATGTCCCGTAGCTCTGCGCCAAGGCTTCCTACCTTAACCGCTCGGATACGGCGCGGGACTCAAGTACTTATTCAAGTAGTCATTTTAGGGCATTTTCTTCACTGCAAATACATTATTCTACGTAGTACTACTACTGTAAGTTTTCTACGCGTCAACATATGATGTATTTATATTAATATTGTCTTTTATCTGATATCTTGTCTCGAATTCTTTAGTTTACAATTACTTCCAGAGAACCATCCAAAATACAATGTCTCCGCAACTTTATATTTTCATCACTATTCTTCTTTCGCGTACTTTCTTTCCTTAATTTTCATTGTGAATTTCACATACTCCCATTCTCTAAAGTCAATATGATATCTGTGTAAGTTGTAAAACGAAGTATTCATTTTATTCTTATCTATAGTTACTGCTTTTATAGGGTATGTCTTATTATGAAAAACGACTTGCAAGAACTCTGTAGTCAGGGAGTAAAGACAAAAATGTTTCATTCACTCACATTAGTCCCATTAGTGTGTTCTCTCACTTGTTTATAATGAGCTTAGTGTAGGGAAGCTGTTAGCTAATCCTGTGCTATGATGCCGAGTGTTTATTTATTCAGGCAACCTGAGGTCCCTGATAACCAACGCAGTTTTGGATTTGTTGTAATACGCTGATTCGTGAAGTGCGGACCTTTACCTTTAATAACACTGATTAAAAAATTGCCTACTTATGTTTTCAAATGCTCCGAATCCGAACCTGTATTCAGATTTTCATTATCATGTTAGGTTTTTCTGTCATTTGTAAAGAAACAAAGAGAAACAAAGAAAAACACCGAAATATACCATACAATACCCTACAGTTTAGTCTGTTTTTAGTTCCATTAAGAATCCCGAGTCCACCGCTGTGCTCTTGAAGTAGCGTGTTGTCTTGTAACACAGCGGGCCCAGCGTTCGATTTCCTTCGGGACAAGCTTCCTGAGTTAGGGTTTATTTTTCGGGGATTTTCCTCACCTGTAAGACAAATGACAGGATGCTTTATGGCCCAAACAGTCCTCGAAATCACCTGGCCATTATCATTATCATTCGCCAGTGTGGAAAGTAACTGAAGCCATTACACCTATAAATCCCTACAAAAGCTGCAAAACATAGCATGAAAATGAAAGAACTGCCATTGGGCAGAATGATATATAAAGAGGTCCTGAAGCTGAATTTGTATTCAGGTTTGTTGTGCAACAAGTTTTCTGAATTTTTAAAAGTAAAACCAAAATCAACTTTTATAAGATTTATGATGTGTTCCGTTGAGGTATTATTCAAAATTAAAATATAAAATTATAGAATATTCACCTGAAAGGTCCGTCTCCTCAACTTAATTAGTTATTTAACTGTAGCCCTTTCGGGACTTGTCCCATCATCGGCAAGATTCAAAACTGGTGTTTCACTGAAGATCTAGTAGAGGAGGTTACATGTACTGCGTTCGTTTTCGTTTATCAGATGGTCGTTGTGAGCTGCTTTCATGATTTCCATCTCTTCGAGTATGTTTATCTTCGCTGGATTATTTTCTTTGTGCATTACTGTTAGGGTGTTTTCAATATTTAACATGCGATGTCCTTCATGGATAACGTATTTTGCATAGCTTGATTTTCCTTCTGCATGAATAAAGTCTCAAAAATGTTCTTTAAAAATGATGTTAAACCTTGTGTTTGTTCTTCCTATATAAAAATTTTTGCAGTCCTTACATGTCAATTTATATACTTCCTTGCTGTTGAAAATGTTATTTTCTTCAATGTTATTGTTTATTATATTGTTTAATTTGTTCTTAGTGCTGTATGATACTTGTATGTTTTTTGTAGGCTTTCTTTAGTGTATTGGCTAATTTTGTTGTTTCGTTTCCTGTATATGTAAGTGTTATCCATGTTTTCTTGATGTTATCAGATTATTTTTCTAGTTTAGTTATGTTGGATATATTGTTCTTTCTTTTTTGTTTATTTACGAGTTTATTTATGATTTCTTCATTATAGCCATTGGTTTTTGCCATATATTTAATGTAGTTGAGTTCTTGAATATAATTGTCTTTGCTTAATGGAAGTTTTAACATTCCATTTATTAAGCTGTTAAATGTATTTATTTTTTGTTGAAAAGGGAGTGTAGATTTTTTGTTTATGGCCAGAGCAATGTTTGTAGATGCCGATTTCTAGTTTATTGTTGTGTAGATTTTGGGTTATAGACAAATCTAAGCAGTTTATACTACATTTCCTCGGTGAAGGTGATTTTTTCATGCATGTTATTTAAGTCTTGTAATATTTCTTTTTCTTTTCTATTTTCATTGTCGTCATCGACATATCGTACTATCAATTTTATGTTAAATTTGCGTATTAGTTCCTCAAAATGTTTATTTTCCAGTTCTTGTAGGAAGATTTCGGCCATTATTTCGGATGTAGGACTCCCCATCGGGATCCCGTCTTCTTGAATAAAAAGTTCATTGTTAAATTGGAAGTAATTTTGTTTTATTGTTGTTATTAATTTATTTAACTGATTGATATAGTTTTCTTCAAGATTACTGTCTGTTAGTTTTTGTCTTATTATGTTTGCTGTTTCGTTGATCGGGATATTTTTGTAGAGGTTTTTTAAGTCGAATGACGTCATTTTAGTGTTTCTATTGATTTCTAAATGATGTAGTTTGACTGCTAGTTCAAATGAGTTCTCAATTGTATAACGATTTTCAAGTTTGACAACAATAAAACAAAATTACTTCCAATTTAACAATTAACTTTTTATTCAAGAAGACGGGATCCCGATGGGGAGTCCTATATCCGGAATAATGGCCGAAATCTTCCTACAAGAACTGGAAAATAAACATTTTGAGGAACTAATACGCAAATTTAACATAAAGCTGATAGTACGATATGTCGATGACGTACTAGTAATAATATACGACAATGAAAATAGAAAAGAAAAAGAAATATTACAAGACTTAAATAACATTCATGAAAAATTCACCTTCACCGGGAAAATAGAAGTTAATAGTATAAACTACTTAGATTTATCTATAACCAAAAATCTACACAACAATAAACGATAAATCGGCATCTACCAGAAACCTACAAACAATGCTCTGGCCATAAACAAAAAATCTTTTCAACAAAAAATAAGTACATTTAACAGCTTAATCAATAGTGTGTTAAAACTTCCATTAAGCAAAGACAATTATATTCAAGAACTCAACTACATTAAATATATGGCAAAAACCAATGGCTATAATGAAGAAATCATAAATATACTCGTAAATAAACAAAAAAGAAAGAACAATATATCCAACATAACTAAACTAGAAAAAGAATCTGATAACAACAAGAAAACATGCATAACACTTACATATACAGGAAAAGAAACGACAAAATTAGCCAATACACTAAAGAAAGCCGATAAAAACGTAAAAGTAGCATACAGAACTAATAAATTAAACAATATAATGAACAATAACATTGAAGAAAATAACATTTTCAACAGTAAAGGAGTATATAAATTGACATGTAAGGACTGTTACAAATTTTATATAGGAAGAACAAACAGAAGTTTTAACATCAGATTTAAAATTTTCGAGACTTTATTGACGCAGAAGGAAAATCAAGCTATGCAAAACACGTTATTCATGAAGGACATCGCATGTTAAATATTGAAAACACCCTAACAGTAATGCACAGAGAAAATAATCCAGCGAAGATAAACGTACTCGAAGAGATGGAAATCATGAAAGCAGCTCACAACAACGACCATCTGATAAACGAAAACGAACGCAATACATGTAACCTCCTCTACTAGATCTTCAGTGAAACACCAGTTTTGAATCCTGCCGATGATGGAACAAGTCCCGAAAGCGCTACAGTTAAATAACTAAGTTGAGGAGACGGACCATTCAGGTGAATATTTCATAATTTTATATTTTAATTTTAAAACCAAAATGTTAAAAAAATGAAAATGAGAATCCTGAAGAACAGGATTTTCGTTTGGACTTGGAGAAAAAAAAAACTATGTATCCTTAACGATTTTCGTGCTGTGAACCCGAAAATGGACCTTTTCTCTTCGTATCGTGTAAAGCTTTCAAGATATACCATAATTTCACTATTCGATAAGGGCTATTCCAGGAAAGATCTGGCAAGTTGGAGGTTGTAAGGCTGAACAAATATATGGCCTATTTACGATTTCTTAACGTTGTCGATGTTCTTTTATAATAATTCAAATAAACAGATATTGCTTCCTTCTTATTCAGCAAGTTTTATGATACACTAAAGTAAGCACTATACTCTCATTTCACGAAAAACTAGTTAGTGCTGAATTAAAAATTTACCTAGACATATGAAATGGAAAGGTGATATATATAGGCCATGCTTCCAGACTTTTGTTGATTCCTTGTACAATACAAACCCGGGTTCAGTTATAAACGGAAGTCATTAAGAAACTTCTTTTATAAAGTTAAGTTTAAATTCAGATTTTTTTTTTCATATAGCGATTAAATAATTATCGATTTTTTTATTTAACGATTTAAACTATATAACACTTTTTATAACCAGTATACATTTTTTCAAGCAAAATGAGCCTATTAAATATCACGATTTAATGGGGAAATATGTTATTGAAGTATGCTATAGGGGATATAGTTGTTTATTTTTCACGACTTCAAATACAGATTTTGCAAATAATTTCTGTTAGATGGCGTATTCAACGCTATATTTTCCTTTTTTTTTTCTCTCTCTTCTTTTTGTAAGCCCTTGTTTTTCTCAACAAGACTTAGACGCTCTCCCATACAGGGAAAAATTGAACCACACTAATTTAATTACATTTGTTTTCGGATAGGTGTCATTGAATGACCCGGGTCAGCGTTCCGCTTCTTAGTGACATCTATGAAACCAAGGTAGTACTAGGATGGGAAATTTCGGTAAATTTTGCTTTGAGGTCTTTTTATTCATATTTAACGATCTTTTACAAGCCTGAAAATCTTCAGACACAGGACCCGCAGCTTAAAGTCCCTCTCGGAGGATTTTTTTCCATCCTAAAGAAAACTCCATCGATTCCGGCCGAGTTTGAACCGCGAACCTCGGGACCAGAGACAAGGTGCATAACCATTAGTCTACCGCTTCCGACCCTTTTTGGTATTTACTTATTTAATAATTGCATTTGTATTCTTAATTATTTTATGTAATTTGTTTGTTTTTTTTTTTGGGAGGGCTTTGAAAACATTTTATTGTAATGTTTATAGACGGGCCGTTTGATTGTCTCTCTTGTTTGTGCATTTACGATTTAACTAATTGTTTATAACAATTCACCTTTCGACTACGAGGTGTGCTCATAGCAACATTACGTTTAAGTAAGCAGTACCAGTCTACGAGCTCAGCTCATAACATCAAATCTAAGTAAGCAGCTCGTATTTACGATTCGATTAACTATCGTCATTAGAGGCCAGATTTGTATGCGAAATGCATTTTTGTTTTACACATTAAAAATCAGCGGAAATGATTTACATGTTAAGTGGTCCCTTCGCAGACAATTTGAGCGGTATTTGATAATGCATAGAAATGCATATTCCGGGGAAAATGCTTATTTTATATGTTTATTGCATAAATGCATCTTTTACTCCTAAATGTGGTATTAAATTATAATTTTCCCTTCAGCTAATCACTAGTAATTAATTAGACCTATTAATTAATATTTTTTTAAATTAATAAAGTCTCAGCAATTCATTGGATATAAGCGTAACGTGTATATTTACATCTGCGTAAGAGGGGAATACCCGTGGACCTTGAGAAATAATACTACGGTATTGCTACAATAACATTTGATAAGCTTAGTGAAGTATTAAATAAAAATCCTGGCTACAATAGAATTTTTCAAATTAGCAAAATGCTCTCTGGTGATAGTGAAAAAAACTGCAACCGAAGAGGAATTCACTAAAGTACTGTGATGTTTTTTTCACATGCACCTGTGACATCACGTGATGTAGAAAGGACATTTCCATTGTATAAAACCTTCAATGACAGACGAAGGAGCTTCACTCAAAAAATATCATGAAAACCTTTCTTATCTACTGTAACAGCCAGGAATGTGCTAAGATTACCCATAAAGCAAATACTTTATTTGTTTTATTACAATCTGTTTTTGCATATTTATGGTGCATATTTTCTACATTTTTCATGCATATTTAGTGCTTTATTTTGCATACAAATCCGGGCTCTAATCATCATTAAGCTTAATAATCAGCTCATATTAAGGACAATTCTACTAAGTAATGTGTTTCCAGTAACTACAAGGAATGCAGCATGAGCTCGCAAGTTCTACATTCAGCAAAAGCTCTGCTAAAATTACAAACTATTAATCAATATTCGCCTTTGTGTTCATTCACGACTATTTCGTATAGAGCAGTCGACATCTATTTATGTCCTTGTGATAGTTTACTGCATATTATTTCCTGTATACGCTGAAACTTTTGAACAGTTGTGATTCAAGAATAATTTTTAAACCTTATTCAGCTTTATCGGCCGCGTGGACTAGTGGTTATTCTCCTTGCCTCTGGTCCCGAGGGTCGCGGGTTCAAACCCGGCCGGGGTCGATGGATTTTTTAGGATGGAAAAATCCAAGGAGCAAGTCCTCTGGGAGGGAGTTTAAGCCGTGGGTCCCGAGTCTGAAAATTTTCAGGCTCGTAAAAGATCCTTAAGCCTGAATGAAAAGGCCTCTAAGCAAAATTTACCGAATTTTCCCGTCCTAGTACTACCTTGGTTTCCTAGATGTCAGTATGAGGCGGAACGCTGATCACGGACCACTCAAATGACATCTATACGAAAACAAGTGTAACTAGATTAGTATGGTTCAAATTCTTCCCTGTAGGGGGAGAGCGCCTAAATCTCTGTTAAGGGAAACATGGGCTTATAAGATATAAGAAAATTCAGCTTTATTTCGCTGCTCTAATACGTCTTGTTACATGAATGAAGTGTTGTACAAGATGCACATCTGAGGATCTCGCTCACATCTTGCCTTCTGGTAATAAATCATGCATGTCAAGAGGTTGATGTATTGGTTACTTTGAACTCTAAAAAAACTCTCATATTAAAAACGTAGTCTTTTTTTTGTTGTATTATGGCAAAATTTACCTCCTTTATGTTTTTAATCTATGGCCATATTTTATTGTTAAAGATTTACAAAATAAATAAGCGATTGTAACTGAACTTTATTCCAATATTATCGTTGACAATAACTTATTTGTAACTTATAAATCATTTTTATATTATAAAATAAATATTATTAACTCATGCATGACCAGTTCATGATAATCAAATTGCAAGCATCTATACCTAATTTACGATCAACTGCATTCTTGCATTTATTGAACTAATCCTTATTTAGTATATTCTCCTTTCGATTCGATTAGTTATCTAATACGGAGAATAACGGTATGTTTTTCTGTTCTCGGCATAACGGCACTTTTCATGGGCACTGGCTCAGCTTTTGTAAATTGCTGTAACACGCCCTCTTACTTGCAATTTCTCTAGGGGGCATATTGTACCCGAATTATAGAAAATTAACTATATTTACCTTACGTTGTCCTTATCCAGGGAAATGTATAATCAGAAAATGATTAAATCTACCTGTTCACCATTCTCTGTAGCTTTCTTATCTTATATAGTTATAACCATAAGATACCTATCTTCAGTTGAAAAGGAATATTGTATTGTCGGTAGTCAAGGTTGGTTTGTAAATTTCGTCTATCTGTATGTAGTCTTTAAAAGTATAATGTATTGTCGGAGGACAGGGTTTGTTTGTGTCTTTCGCTTACAGTTTATAAAGGTAGACCATATTGCCGGTGGTCAGGGTTTGTTTGTGTATAGGCCTAATAAGCCTTATAGTATACAAAGGTAGACTGTATTGTCGGTGGTGATGGTCTGTTTGTGTCTTTTCGCCTACAGTCTATACAGTTATATTATATTTCGGTGGTCACGGTTTGTTTGTCTCTTTCGTTTTTAGTCTATAAAACATACTGTATTGTCAGTGGAAAGGGTTTGTTTGTGTTTTCGCCCGTAGTCTATTAAACAATACTGTATTTTCGGTGGTCAGGGTTTATTTGTATCTTTCTCCTATAGCCTATAAAGGTATACTGTATAGTCGGTGGACAAGGTTTGTTTGTGTCTTTCGCCTATGTAATATATAAAAATGAATGTTTGTAAGTTTGTTTGTTCGTACTTCATGCGCGGCCATACCGTTGATCCGATTGTGATGGGGCTTTTTGCAAAATTTAGGGGATTTCCGGGTTGAACATAGGTAATAAGAGAGTTAACCCTTAAAAATCGCCCTTTGTAGTGGAAACGTGAAAAAAGTAACTCTTTGAACGCTTAAATGGCTTATGCTGCCTAAACCATAACAAATACACAAAATTAATGTACACAGAACTGAATATCTGAAAAAGCTCTACAAAAAAGTCCGCAACAGCATATGTTTATCTCTTACGGATAACTCACAATAACCATTTTTGTCTTTCATTGATGAGAAGATCCAGACATGTACGTAGATTCCTGTGCAAGCATAGCAGCACATGGCGGGTATTCTTTTACGGATAACTCACAATAACGAATTTTATGTTTTAGCTCATTTCTGCCAAGAAGATCGAGATAAGTAGATTCCCGAGCAACACCGGGTAATCAGCACAGGGAATCTTAAAATAATTACGATATACATTTATAATTATTTTTCATTTTACTTGTTCAACTAATTATAAGAAGTACATTAATTTTTGTCTTTCAGCTCATTTATGCGAAGAAGATCGGGATTATTAGATTCCCGGACAACGCCTGGATATCTAAAAATAATTACGATATAGATGTTTCCTCTTACTTATTTAACTACACATAAAACACATTAATTTTGGTATTTCAGCTCATTTATGTCAAGAAGATCGGGGTAAGTAGATTCCCGGGCATCGACGGGTAATCAGCACGGGGTATATAAAAATATAAATTTATAATTGTTTTTCCATTCACTTATTCAACTAAACATAAAATCACCTTGATTTTCACTTATTTAGGCGTAGCAACGCACGCCGGGTATTAGCTAGTAGTCTATAATAGCCTATTGTAACCTACATTCTCGGTGGCCAAGATTTGATCTTGTCTTTCGCCTATAGTCTATAAAGGTATACTGTATTGTAGGTGGTCAGGGTTTGTTTGAGTCTTTCGCCTATTGTCTATAAATATATACTATACTGTAGGTGGTCAGGGTTTATTTGTGTCTTTCTCCTATAGCCTATAAAGATATGCTGTATTGTCGATGGTCAGAATTTGCTTGTATCTTTCGCCTATAGTCTTTAAAGGTATACCATATTATCGGTGGTCAGAGTTTGTTTGTTCTTTAGTCTGTAGTCTATAAAGGTAGCCTATACCATATTGTCGGTTGTCCGGGTTTGCGCAGGAATTAAATGGAGTCATTTAAATATGTCCTAAGATGTTGTAATTTTATTAGTAGCAGTGAAATAAAAAATAAATAATTTTCCCGAAAAAAAAATGATACGTGATCAGGCTATTTGGATTTTAAGTTCTGATTTATGGCATATATGCCTATATTGGTAATATTCATCATCTATTTTTATTTCGGAGCAAGACAAAAAGTAAACATTGTTCTTCAGTGTAATTTACAAAAACAGAAAAGGTTATAAAAACTGAGAAAAAATGGTAGATTGCCAGCAGGATATGCAAATTATGATACCGCACTGGAAACAAGGTTATAGAGCTCAAGATGAAGGCGAGGTAATCCGTGTGACAAACATAATTTATGTTACTCTTAAATTGTGATATGCATATAAACTGTTGAAAAGTGATATTCTACTCGTACATTGTAATGTATGCAATAGAAGTTGTATATCATAAAACCGATTCTCTATATCACTTTCTCGAACTTTCCACTGAACTTAATAGTGTCGTGTATCGAAATTTTTTATATATTTAAGATTATATTATGAATTAATGACAACGTACACCAAAATCATGGAGAATATTAACTTACCATTATATAATGATGGCAATAGTTCGTTTCTTTGCAATCTTTTATTTAGGTTGTTTAATATTTATAATTGGTCATAATTTAAATTAATTGAAGCGTTAAGTTTAATAAGGGTCGAAGTGTCAAGAAACATGAATAATCACCATATATATTTTAACGTATCTATGTGGTCAACTCTAATTTCAGAAGATCTATCGGCAACCGAAACTCATTAGTTCCACGGAGCATTGTTCTATCTGAAAATTCAGCATGGTGCGGGTATTAATCCTGAAATAGCAATAATTTGTAACTTTGACTTAATAACAGTGCACGCCCCGCCCCACCTTAATACTTATAAAAGAACAGTATTTATTTTTCTCCCAACAAAAATGACAGTGCTGTAAATTATTTTACTTTGATCGTTCAGGTGACTATTGATTGTAAATATTAATATTTTCATCCCTAATACCTTGAAAGTTTTCATTTATCCTATTTTTAAATACAGTAAATGTTTCTAATGCCGACTCATGTTGTGTTCTTTGGATTGTACATCGCAGATCCTTATGCTACTCTTAAAATACTTATAATTTATAAATGCTTTTTGTAACAGATATCATATGGTGTCCACAGCTGTGATCTCAGGGTAGCGTCGCTGCCTCGCACACAGCAGGCATGGGTTAAATTCCTGGACGTAAAAGTTTCCTGGGTATTTTTTTCGGTGATTTTCCTCGCCTGTAAGACAAATGTCAGGAAACTTTAAGACCCAAACGGTCCCCAAACATCATCTGGCCATCACAATTTTTATTATCGTATTCGCCATGTTTAGCATTAATGTGTGTGTGTGTGTGCAGACTATGTAAGTGTGTATAGTGCGTTTCGTCTTACGTTAAGTTGTCTTGAGGAGGCCCTGACAATCACTCATTCAGGAAAGCCCTCCATGCCCTAGCGAAAGTATAGCGTGGAAGAGCTTTTTGCCTTTATCTTTAAATTATTTACTATTTTTCATGGGGTTTAAGCTTTTTTATTTCACTTATTATTTAGTGAACATATTTAAGTATGTCACAAAATAATACAAAGTTAAAAGACGAATTAAACCTCTAATTAGTGCTTTCAAAACACAATACTTTCTAAGATTTAACTTTACTTAACTAAGGTATCTCTTGTTTTAATAGCTAAAGGATTAATAATATAATATAAGAAGTATAATACCGTTAGTAATTGTTTCCACATCTAGGAGGCGAAAACTTCTTAAGTTTAATTCATTTTGGGGAATTACATATGAATCAAATTCAACTTTTATGAAATCTGAATATTCGTAGCTTCAGTATCATTGATGATCAATATTTTTAGCGTAACTGCTGGCCTGTTAACCCTTAAATTGGCAAAACACAAATTTTGTCTGTTAGTTATTTGAATGTGGCGGACCGCAGTGAAAACGGAATCTTGTAAACTGTTATTATTAGGTATATTGTATAATTAGATACATATTTAAGTGGTTTACATTTGTTCGTTTTCTTCTGATTTATTTAAAATAATAAATTAACTGAACCAACTGATGTATCCAAAAGGATACATTTCGAATTTAAGGGTTAATTGGGGATGATTCACAGTTTAAGAGGTCACGGGTGGTGTGTGGCATGTAAAAAGTATCTGTAATGTGAGATGTTAATGGAATGGGAAATGAATATCATGATACATCTTCAGATAGGCTATGTTAGTCATCTATCAGAAGCAATATGATACACAGCATAAAAATTCATGTCTATATTTTCCATTTTCAATGTTTTTCCCTTGTTTTCTACAAACGAAGAACTTAGATCCCTATGAAACTAAGCACATTAATTATTGATTATGATGAACTGAAAAGAGTTAAAGTGATGAGCAGGATATGTTGCACGAGTGGAGAATAAAAGAGGGGTATGAATACTTGGACAACCAGAGGGAATCTGATCAATAGGTAGGTCAAGAATGAGGTGAAGAATGACATTAACCACTATTTGAAGTAGACTATTTATATTTAACTCGTGCCCCAAATGGCAGTTAATGACCAATCACGTTACAATAACTTTTTATTTACAAGCAATCACAGTCGTGTTTCGCCGAGAATTTACCAACTAAAGTTTATCATAATAAAGAAAGCACCTCCTTTTTAACATTCTGAATAGGTCATAGCATTATTTTGCAGTGACTGACTCACTAAGAAATACGGATACCAGATTGTATATATAGTGCATGAATGTCAACACATACCGCTGGCGGGAGTTGATATAAAAACATTTGTAGCAATTGATTATACCACCAAAAAAAGAAACCACTGTTTGCACTTTCTTAAATGTATTTTTTCCCAGAAAAATATAATTGTCATATTTACATCATAGTAGGACATCAGAAATGAATTAATATACAGTTTGATGTGTTTCATTTTTTCTCCACTAGAGTGCATTCTTACAATATTGCGTTCCTTTGGCAATAAATAATGTGATATGGTTGCAGTGACGAACAAAAGAAGTAAATGAAGAGTACCAATCGTTTCTCATTTGTTTTCAAACATCGCCGTTTACATTAAATATATACATATTTTAAAATAACTATATTTAAATAATGATTTGTGAGTAAACAGCTTAACTTTATTCGTTAAATAGTCCTAACAAATGCCACTTTTGATTTCCAAATTCTCTAGATAAATTCACTCCTCACTTCGTGAGTCGTGAATTTATCGATAATTTGGAAATAACTCGTGGTATTACTTATGACAATTACACAGGGGATAATTGAAAAATATTAGCTCAGATTAGAGATATATGGAGTGCCCGGGCCTTATACTTATCTACTAGTTAAAAATCACCTAGGTTACAAACCATAGTAGATGAAGATAACCAATACAACAAGAAAATGTTTTCTATGGGCCTAAGCGTTATTAGCTTCTTTTTTTTTTTTTTTTTTTACTTTTCCCATCTTCCATTATAGTGATAGAGGGGGTGCCTCGATATGCCTCTCCAGCGTTCCTTGTTTTTCGCCATCTTCCTAAATTCCCCAATTCTCTTTCCTCTTTCCATGCTACTTCCTCAATATGATCCATACACTCATTCCTCGGCCTTCCCCTGCCCCTTCTTCCTTTAGTTCTTGCTTTCAGTATTTGTTTTCCTTTCCTCTTTCATCCCTAATATGTGTACACATAATTTCTATTGTCAATTCTTCAACCGATATTTGGTTTGTATATATAATTTATTCTTTCATTTCGAATTCTGTTCCTTCTTCTCTTGGCCAAAATCTTTCTATAATACGAGTATTCATATCTACTGCCGTTGTATTGCTTATTTCCTGGTTTCCAAATTTCTCTCCATATAACAAGTTTGGTTCTATTGCTGACTTAAACAATTGTAAATTAGTATTTTGAGTTTTTATTCATATTTATTTATTTTTGACTTTCTAGTTAGATTTAATATTTCTTCTCTTTATCTTCTTCATTTTTATTATTATCGATCCCAAATACTCTTGCGATTGTCCTCTTCCAATTTACATTACAATTATGCATTGCAGAGACTTTTGATGTCTCAACTTCTTTCAAAAAACGTTAAGCTGAAAATATATAAAAACTATTATTCTACCAGTTATATTATATGGGTGCGAAACATGGACTCTTACTTTAAGGGAGGAAAGGAGATTACGAGTATTTGAGAATAAAGTTCTTAGGAAAATTTTTGGACCAAAGAGAGATGAACAGACAGGTGAATGGAGAAGACTACATAACAATGAACTACATAGTCTTTATAGGAAGCCAGATATAATAAGAACAGTTAAGTCTCATAGACTGCGATGGGCAGGACATGTTGCGCGTATGGGGAATGAAAGACGTGCATGGAAACTTCTTGTAGGAAAGCCAGAAGGAAAACGCCCAGTTGGTAGACCAAGAATGAGGTAGGAGAACAACATTAACTATGATTTTGAGGGAAGTAGATTATACAGGGAATGATTGGAAAGCATTAGCTCAAGATAGGGATGTATGGAGAGCTTATGTCCGCGCGGCCATGAACGTACGGGTTCGATAGTGCCAGTGAGTAAGCAAGTATTTATGTGTATGGATTCTATTTCATTTTCCAATCTTATCATAGGCATGTCTTTGCTTTTCTCTGAGTTTGCCTTCAGTAAATATCTTAATATCTCTGTCCACTCAATTACTGCTTGTTCTCGTTTTTGCTCATTTCCTTTTATTGTCTGTCCGTAAGATATGCGAACTAAGCCTACTTCCCTTTTTGCCTCGACAAATCATTTCCCCCCTGCATTCCTAACTCTCTCTCTCTCTCTCTCTCTCTCTCTCTCTCTCTTCCATCTCTTTCTTGCACTTGCCCTCCAGTGTTGTCAACTCGACTTCAACCTTGCATTTTTCAATATTCAAGAGTCATGACACCAGGGGAAGTTTGGCAACATCCCTACTCGATAAGTTACTCTGGCTGCCGTTTGACGTGGCGGAAGGGGTGTGCGGTGAAATGGTGTGAGTATAGACGTGTACTTTTCTAAGAACGATGCCAGCGCTATAGGGGCACAGATCCGTTGGTCCGAGCATATCAGCAATATGTCATCCGCATAAATTTGTTTGACAAAAGAGAGGCCTTATATTCCAATTTTCCACTCTTAATTTTGTTGTCCTTCTTTTGCATATTTTTATAATTTCATGTAGTAAAATAATAAATATAACGATCTCAAATCGTCTCCTTATTTCATCTCTTTCCTCAACATAAATTCCTCCGATGTTCCTATATCAATCCTTACTATTCATTTTATAGAAATATTAGTTTATTTAATTAACCCTTATAAACTTACTTCCTATCCTCTATTTTTCATAAATTTCCAAGTTTGAGATCTTGAAACAGTGTCAAACGCTGATATTAGGTCCAGGAAAGCCATATACATTCTCTTATTCTTATCCACAAATATTTTTCCTATTGTTCTATTAAATCTTATGTCTATTTTCCAGGCCTATATGACGCTTGTTCTTTTTTAAGATCATTCTCTACTTCTCTCAATCTCCATTATAAGAGGTAAAATGGTAGAGTGATGCCACTACAGACCATAGGAGACCCTTGGGGTAGTAGGTTGATAAGGCTCCCACTTTCTCTAGACAATCGGCAATTGATGTCAGCCGGGATGTCAACCCTGCGTGACGGCGCCTTTGTCCTCAGAACAAACATATGTTACTAATTTCAGTTAGAGGCTGAGTCGACCCCAGGATCATAGTGTCACCAGCACGTTTGGGTCAGTTTAAAAATCTGATCAATCGAGACTCGAACCTTCGACTTTCCGGTTTGTATCGTATTGCCTTAACCATCTAGGCTATGACGTGTCCCCTCCGTTATAAAATATATGCATAAATCTTTAATGTTACGGTTGACAAACATGTCGCTCTGTAATTTGACGGTACTCCTTTATCATGTATACGCATGGTTACGTAGCATTCCCAATCACTGAGTATTACTTCCACTTCCCAAATTCTCTGAAACAATTTTCATAATTTCTCTGTTATAAATGCTCTACCCCATTTGATCAGTTCTGGTGCTATAATATCATATCTACAGTTTTTACCAGTTTTGTCTATTGCCAATTCTACTTCTATTTTTATATATTTTATTCGTGTTTTTCTAGAACTTACTTACTTACTCACTGGCACTATCGAACCCGTAGGTTCATGGCCGCACGGACATAAGCCCTCCATACATCCCTATCCTGAGCTAATGCTTTCCAATCATTCCCTGTATAATCTACTTCCCTCAAATCATAGTTAATGTTGTTCTCCCACCTCATTCTTGGTCTACCAACTGGGCGTTTTCCTTCTGGCTTTCCTACAAGAAGTTTCCATGCACGTCTTTCATTCCCCATACGCGCAACATGTCCTGCCCATCGCAGTCTACGGGACTTAACTGTTCTTATTATATCTGGCTTCCTATAAAGACCATGTAGTTCATTGTTATGTAGTCTTCTCCATTCACCTGTCTGTTCATCTCTCTTTGGTCCAAAAATTTTCCTAAGAACTTTATTCTCAAATACTCGTAATCTCCTTTCCTCCCTTAAAGTAAGAGTCCATGTTTCGCACCCATATAATATAACTGGTAGAAAAATAGTTTTATGGAACAGTACAATTATTTCCTCTTCGATATTCCACATACACATTCTGTATCGTCCTTAAATTTCTGATCATAAAATTTATTTCTAGTGTCTACGATTCTCGCTTGTTGTGCTTATGTTATTCTTTATATTTCTAACTTTCCTTCCAATTTAACCTCTCAGATTCTTAGTAATATTCCAAAACAATTGTTACCTCTTTATACGGCAGCTTAGTCCTAACAATCGTAAAACACAGTTAAAAAGTACTGTAAGGTTAGCTTCATTTTTTAATATTGTACTGATAGAGAACGGGAGACGTGTGTTTTAAGTATATGTTTGTATGCATAAACTGTATGTATAATTTAGTACAGCTGAGGGGTGAATTTATACCTACAGTAGAGTCCTTGCTGATGTTTATGTGAATCTATAGGTTACATTTTTGTGACTAATACATTTCAATATTAGACATTAATACATTATCTATCCGATTACGCGTTTCACCATCCATAGACGTTCCTTGTGTATTTATGAACATCCTTTATGCTGGAATGTTGTGCTTTTAATGAGATTTTTTGATGTTGCAAAATAAACTAATCTAACACCTTGTCGTAATATCTTAATGAACACAGCCAACTCTCCATGAAATTGAATAAACCTTTAAACGACCTTGCATTATGAACTAAAGATAACAGGATAACCATCAGTATGTAAACAACTATTTGCATTATTCCCTGTCCACACACTACTTGAAATAAACTTGAACTTAGTGGGTAATCATATCACTGAATCAGATGACCCTAAATACTTGGGAATGCACCTACACCAAAAACTCACCTGGAAAAATCATGTCTCTAAAACTGCAGAAAAAGTAAAAAAAAAAAACAAATTAAAGATTTTGAAAAGAATAGTGGGGTAGTTCTTTTTCAGTCCTCAATTCCACCTACAAAACACATTAAACCGATTTTTACTCATTGATGTAAAACGCTTATAACGACCAACACACAAACCTCTGATGTTTTGCAGAACCAAGTCATGCGTTTAATAACAAGAGCTTTAAAATCAACTACTCTTACAGCACTACAAATTATTACAAAAAATGTATCGCTAAAAAAAAGATATAAGCTCGCTCTGACCCAACATGAAAAACTAATCAGATTTCCTTCAAACACCTACTGGAAAAATTACATAAGTCCATATAGACAAAATAAAAATGTTTTCTAAACATGTAGATGAAGTCAGAGAAAAATACATCCCGAACTTCATACTAGAAGAACTTCTACACCTAGCATCCCCTTTAGATCTTCCAGTAATTAACTTCAAATTATACCAAGTGGAAGGAGTTCTAAGGAAAAATCAAATTAGTATATTTTGAGAGTCTTTGCCATACAAACTATAACCTCCCTTTATCCACAAAAGAATGGTTGCACGTCTATACAAATGAAGGAGAAAGAAGGCAATTAGGGATCAGGAATACGCTGTGATGTATTTACCTTCTATCGGAGTTCAGGACTGTTTCAAACTAACTTTGATGGTGGACTAGAAGCTATGAACACTGCCTAGAAACAACTAACATTACGCATAACAATTTCCAAAATGTTGTTATGCTTAGTGACACAACCGCAGCAATACAAGTATTTGCATCGCCACTTACTCACTTATTAACACTGGTTGCCGACATCCAGTCCTCTATGAATTATCTTCATAGAGCTGGGAAAGAAACGAGATTCCAGTGGATCCCGTCACACTGCGGAGTAAGTGGCAATGAAAAAGATTTCTCAGGCAGAAAGGGGACCCAAATTCAATCGACATCAGTTGATACACTATCACTATCAATTGCAAATCAGTAAAACATTCAAAGAAGAAATCCTGCAGTCTCCTGTCGAAAAATAAAAAAATCAAATTCAGAAAAACGAGGTAAAGTACTGTTGCAGCTGAACAGCTGGACACGACTGCCTTAGCAGCTCATCTTCATCCTACCATCTCCCAAGTGTGTTTCGTTTGAGAAGACGACTAAGTTATGGGCTGGAATCATGTGACCAAGTACATTGTCTTATGAATTCCGTAGTAAACACCGATCCGATTGAGGGTCTTTCCACTTTTCAGCGGTTGCCCTTTTACCAGCCGGCTGCTGGCCCTTCACATCCACATGTGTCAATCACAGAGGTAGATGATCAACAGCCAGTGTAGGGGTGACATGTGGTTAGCATGTCGAGTCCCCCAGCCGTTATAGCTGGTTCCTCAACCTAGAGCCGCTACTTATTGTAGCTACCCAATTGCCTCACGATGCTGGGTGGGCACCGGTCCCATACTGGCCGAAATACCATGAGAAAATTTCTTCCCCCATGAAGACTCGAACCAGCGCAAGTCCCGTAGCTCTGCGCCAAGGCTTCCTACCTTAACCGCTCGGCTACGGCGCGGAACGTAGTAAACACAACATGTTAAATATATTGGGAAGCAAGAAGACGAATTGCTTTAAACCAAGTGTCTTGATTATTAAATAAATAAATATATTCATGAAGACTAAATTTGTGTATTGTTAGTCTGAATATATCTTCCCGTCCCACTTTTTTGCATTAAACTTTTTTAAGACATTTTTCATACAATATTGCGAAAAACCTATCAAATAGGCCCTACGCATCATCATTTTTCATAGAACTCGTCCTTGATTTTTTCATCCTCACCTTGTGTGTGACCATCTGTATTTACGATTGCAAAATTATGTTGCTTACCGTTTAGAATAGTGAATGAAATCATAAAACTAAAGAACTTAATATCTTGCTGCAGCAGCCCCATAGTAAACGTAAACTTTCATGATTCCTGCCTACTTAACTTCCTGGAAAGCGACTATGTCCAAGGAAGATCTAATTCCTTTGTTAATATTTCTAGTCCCTTAATACTAACATTGTACGTTTATAGGAAAATGTCCATATGTTTACACATTGGCCATGAATTCTCTTGGAGTAGTCCACGCCCGAAGACCTAAATGGGGAATTATTTTAACCGCGGAAAATTTTACTTCGGTGTTCGTTGACGGTTATATTTTTACAGTGAAATATAGTTAGCCTTTCAACCAAAATAATATTTTTCAGTCTGGGTTATCGCCTTTAATTTGTCCAGCATGGGCGACTCTTCTGGTAGCAATGCTACCGCCGTTACATCTCTCTGGCAGTCATAAGCGCGTAGCTACATCCTCCACGAACAATGAAAAGATACCATTGGAACTGACAGAGTTGTCTCATATCGTGTTAATTTTACTACTTAAAAGTTATTTGTGAACAACTACAACTTCTAACACAAATTCGAAATTACTTTAAAATTCAGTGTAAACATAATGAAATAAAATATTACCTGCGGCTGTAAGTTACGATCCTTTTACATTGACAGTTTATGGACGTATGTTAAAAAATCATATGTCGACATTATTCAGATAAATTAATAAAAGAAAGGTCATGAGGCATTTAACACTACGCTCCTTTCAAACATAGTGGTTTTAGATGTAAGACAAAAAGATCGTACGACCACATTTTAATAAAATGAAAAATAGCATGGGACCTTCACATTACACGATTACGGCACGAAGCAATTTCCGTGCCGTGTAATAACCGTTTATCGTCATTAGAATCAACGGCTGCCGTTGACTTAGCGGCGTACGTGATTAAATTTATGCTTTAACAGTGAATGGTTTTTGGTCGTATGGAAGATCGCATGCGAGATATTACTTGCATTCAATTTTAAGGCATATCTAAATATTTTACTGTATTATTTTGTTGGTAAATTGTTTAGTGCATTGCTTTGTTGGATTTATTATTATTATTATTATTATTATTATTATTATTATTATTATTATTATTGTGAAATGGATGAAGTTGATGCTGAAGTTTTGATTACTCTAATACAAGCCAGACTTTTTCTTTGAGACAAAACTCTTGATACAGTCCTACCGGTTCTGCGGAATCATCTGGCGACATATGTAATATTAATTTTGGTAACGGTAATGCAATTAATATAATTTAACTCAGTCGCACGGATGTTTTCTTTTCTAATTTAATATAAACTTAAAGAAATGTTTAATTTTGCTCGGAATATTTCATTGGCCAATATAATGGTATCTGCATTAATTGTAGGGTATTCGTGTTTAATTTGTTGAAATCACTTTTTAAATATCATGTTTTTAAACATTGCATGGATCTGCTATATATCTGCGATTGGACCTCAAGAAAATAATTCTACGTTACTTTTTTTTTTAAACAGCCTACTATTAGGCCTATACGATGCCGTCGAATGGAGTTTGGATAATGGGATATTAAAATTATTTTCAATTGTGTGTAAACAATTTTTAAACTGTGTATTTTGAGTTGAGCATTAACGATTTTTTTTTGGACTACATCCGTTAACTCAGTCACTTCATAAAAATAAAGGAATCCAAGTAATACACTACATAGTCTAACAATAAAATACACTAAAATACGTGGACATACGATTTTTTGCCGTATGTCCAATATTACCCAAGTAAAAGGAGCATGTCGTGTCAAAATTCTGACCATATTGTCTGTAAGAAAATATATATAAAGTATAAGCCGTTCTAAAGAAAGATAAAATTAATATTGGAGTTAATTTTTGTTGTCGATTATCTACAGTGTATAGTTTACAACTAACCTATAGTGCCTCCCATTTTAATTACATTTGTACAAAATATGGATAACCATATATTTTAGGAGGACTTTTTGTGGTTCTTCTCTGATACGGCACTTGGAATACAGTATAGTAAATATAATAATAATAATAATAATAATAATAATAATAATAATAATAATGACAATAATAATAATAATAATGTTTTATTTATTCTGGCAGATTTAAGGCCATAAGGCCTTCTCTTCCACTCAACCAGCACAAATTACAAATACATATTTAATAGTAGAGATTATATATACACTATACTAATTTATGAAGAGTTAAAAATATATTAAATGTTGCAATGTAAATTTCATGTAGGCCTACAAACAATATTTTACTTGATAATAATAATAATCCGACCGATTGAGGGTCTTTCCACTTTTCAGCGGTTGCCCTTTTACCAGCCGGCTGCTGGCCCTTCACATCCACATGTGTCAATCACAGAGGTAGATGATCAACAGCCAGTGTAGGGGTGACATGTGGTTAGCATGTCGAGTCCCCCAGCCGTTATAGCTGGTTCCTCAACCTGGGGCCGCTACTTATTGTAGCTACCCAATTGCCTCACGATAATAATAATAATAATAATAATAATAATAATTTAAATATAATAAATTATACGAGAAACACCAATTAATAATGTACCTTACACTGGGTAATCATAAAGCCAAGATTTGAATAAATATAAATTTAAATTTCTCTTAAAATATGTCAACGTCCGGCAAACCCCTGATTTCTTGTGGTAGGGAATTCCATTTGAAGGAAGTGAAGATACCGGTAGTATATGTTACGGTATATTAAGCAAGAGACTATGTTGTGATCGTGTGTTTACATTTTGATTCGAGGATAGATACTAAAAATGAAAGGATAAATAATTGGGGGTCTAGATATGTAGAACCTTAAATAAGAAAACTAAGCAGCGTAATTTTCTTCTCTCTTTAAGATGAAGCCATGACAATTCATGGAAAAATGGAGAAATGTGAACATATTTCCGGACATTAAATATGAATCTGATACACATATTACAAACACGTTGCAGTTTATCCGAAAATCGGTTACTTTTGTCAGGTAGTAGAACGTCGCAATAATCAAAATGCGGCATCACTAAGGTTTGGATTAATAGTATATTACGATGCGAGGTTGGGAAGTGGTTTTTACAGAATCAAGGAAAATGTTTAAAAACCGAGCGATAGCGAGGTTTTTAATTTCCGATATTCTGTAAAACACTTCACAAACGTGAGTTGTTCATTATTTTGTGCGCGATGGTGTTTTCAAAATAATAAATAACAGTAAAATAATAACATCTTTGTTGGAAATAATTCGTTCATTATAAACAATTGACTAAAGTTAACAGCGTAGTTGAAACAACAGGAAGCCTGAGACCATTTAGTGATAAAATGGCGGCAAGTACGTATTTATTGTTTTATATTGTTTCAAATAAAGTTCAGTTCATTTAAAATGCAGTGATTTGTTTCGTATAATGTATATTAACACTACCTTTAGCATATTTTTGTATATACATTGTATGTAGTATACGTAGAGGGCAGTGGTTTTACTTCCCATACGCGTGTTTGTAATAAGTAATATTACAGTATAGTTATTTTATTAGAGTATAGTTATTTAGGAAATTGAACTTTCAATCATGGTCGCCATTGCTGTAAGTACGACAAAACGCACTATTGCGCAAAAAATTATTTTAAGAGCTGTAGGAAAAAAGTATCATCTTTAACAAAGAAATGGGTATCCTCCTTTCCTGTTTTACAATTCAATAACTTTTTTTACGGGGCTGACGTAGATTTCTGAATGCATGTTACGCTTGAACGAGCGTTAGACTAAGCTAACACTTGAATCCACAGAACCTATTAGCAAATCATGTTTCTGTTTATGGCATATTTAACTACATAATTGCCGTTTACCGGTACTTACTGATTACTGTGCGTTGCTGGAGTGTTTATTCGTCTCTATCTTCTTTCACCAGTCAGCTTAGCGATCCCGAGAACTACTGATTCGACACAAATCTCAGTCATTTTGAACATTTTATTTTTAACTCGTTTCCCCCTCCCCTCCTACATGTCATCGCGACAATTTACTATCAGCTTAATGACCACGATATCTATGAATTCGACAATAATCTCTATCATTTTGCACAATTTCCACCATTCTCACCCTCCTCAATCCTCATGGGTGTTATGGGTCAAAATAGGTCTTAAATGCCATCGGGATTGTCACCAAATAGCTCAGCGACCCCGAAAACAATGGATTCGACATTAATTTCGGTCGTGTTCTAATATTTTAGCCATCACTCCCTATAAGTATGCTAGGGGATTGTATCCCCACAGTATCTTTTCCAAATTTTAAGCCATATGTGTACTAACTAAGTCTGATTGATATTGCAACAGGCATTCCGCGTTCCAGAGTTGTAAGCCACTTATAACTAATTATAATAACAATGATGATGATGATGATAATAATAATGATAATAATAATAATAATGATGATAATAATAATAATATAGGCATATATATATATATATATATATATATATATATTTATTTGTGTATGTTTAAGTTTATTTTACAGTATATTCCGTTACTGACACTATCGAACTCATTCATGGCCTTGCGGACATAAGCTCTCCATACATCTCTATCCTGTGCTAAAGTTTTCCAATTATCCCCTGTATAATTTACCTCCCTCAGATCATGGTTACGGTAATGTTATTCTCCCACCTCATTCTTGGCCTAATTTCTGGGCATATTACCTCTGGTTTTCTTACACAGAGTTCCATGCCTTCTTTTCATTCCCCATTCGTGCCACATGTCCTGCCCATCGCATTTTACGAGACTTAACTGTTATTATAACTGGCTGCCTATAAAGACAATATAGTTCACTGATATGTAGTCTTCTCCATTCACCGGTTTGTTCATTTCTCTTTGGTTCCGTATAACTAGAAGAATGACTATTAAAATATATATGTAGTCAATATGCCCATTTCACCAATTAATGTTTTAAAATGGTCAACAAGTTTCTACAGCCAAGCTGTCATTCTCAAGACCAGATATTGACTGGTCTTGAGAATGACAGCTTGGCTGTAGAAACTTGTTGACCATTTTAAAACATTAATTGGTGAAATGGGCATATTGACTACATATATATTTTAATATTATATCACCAAGAAGATCACTTGTGTATTAAATAGAAGAATGACATTTTTATGTGTTTTCAGTTCAACGTTTACTGAAAAAAAACGTTGGGAAGACAAAGAGCCCCTGTAATGCGTAATATATGTATTTGAACCTATTTTTAATTTCTTTTTACACCTCATATCCGTTAAATTACTGTTTCTAGGTATTCGAATTCATCCACTTCTTCAAAATTTCTCTATTTGTCATTAACTATCCATTTTCTTTACATAATGTACAGTATTTCTATGTGTGACCACATAGCCAAATTAAGTTTTATTGAGATTTACTTCCAATCTCAATTTCTCAGTGTTACTCCTAGAATGTGCGTTTTGTCCCCTAGAATCTCCTCGCTATAATCTAATAATACATCAGCATATACCAACAACTTATCAATACCACTGAGTCGTAAACCTACTTTTATCCTCTAAAGAACTGACGTTATGCTACAAATCTATCTGAAAACTACGAGTATTCCCCTACCCGCACTCTCTTCTTTCTTTCTTTCTTTAGACGCTATCGAGTAAGTGGATAACTTTTTGGGTAAACCGAAGTCCAGCAGGATACGTACAACTTATCACTGTTATTATGGATGCAATACTAAATGCCTGCAATAATGTTTACATAATTTATATTTACAACAATCTTACTCCGGTGTGTGTATGTTCGTACGTGTGTTTAATATTCTTCTTATTTGGTGTTACAGCCAGGTGGACCTTACCTCCTCTAAGGCCTTCTTCCATCGCCAATTCCCTCCAATTATTTCAATGTGTACACAATTACACCATATTGTTCTTGGTTTTCCTCTTAATCTGGTTCCGTCTGGATTGTTGTTGAAGACAATCTTCACTTTCCTTGTGGTTTCCATCCTTGTGATATGTCTTAACCATCTCAATCTTTGACATCTTATGTGTGTCTCCAAATCCAATCCCTTTACAATTCATATATCTCATTTGTTGTATCTGGCTCTACTTCCGTCCTCTGTTTCAATTTCTCCGAAAATCCTTCTCAAGAATTTCCTTCAAATAGTGCTAGTTGTTTGCATGTATTTTTATTTAAGACTCGTGTTATAATGGGTCTTATTAAAGTTTTATTGCAGATGCCAAATTAGGCAAGCGCTGAACCTTTGTGGTTCCAGCAAGACAGTCGTAACTACTCAAAAATCCTCACGATGCTGGGTAGGCATCGATCCCATACTCCCCAACATTCCACAAGAAAATGTCTCCTCCCTTGGGGACTCGAATCAGCCCAAGTCCTGTAACTTTGCATCAAGTCATCATGCCTTAAAATGATTGGCTATGGCTCGGGCCAATTTTGTTATCAGTCGAAGTTATGCATTTAATAAACGAATGTTTACAATGTTAAAATAATGAATGACAACGTAAAGTTATACCACTTATGTGCTGTTGTACTCAATCTCGGTGCCTGTGGTAAATTTTTGGGGAAATATTTCATAACATCTTTAGTTCTTTTGTATCCTATATCATTATACAAGAAATATTTATTTTTTTCTCAATCAGTAAATAAACTCAAGATTGTTGAGATTATTTTTATCATGTTACATAACTGTGCTTCATGCTCATATTTTCATTTCTAACGTTAGACAGGAACACTGTATAAATAGTTAAGCCTACTGTATCATAAATCAATCAACTCCCATCAAATTTACAGTTTTCCTTGTAAAAATATGTGAATAGTTTTTTTATATATAAATCATTAAACAAAATGAAAATGACAACTCTCCAAATCCGTTTTGGGTTCACATAAATGCTCCCCAAATTTGGAGCCAAAGAACAATTTTATTGAAAATTATTATTACTTTGCGCTCGAAAATTTATTTTAAAAAATATACGTCATAATTTCACGTCCTGGCCGAGGATAAAATAAGACGCACCAATAAATATAGCACGCCTGCAAATTTCGTCGAGTTTTTTTTTTTTTAATTCCGAGATTATGTTAAGACATTTCACAAACTTTTACATACTATTTTTTGGACGATGTAACATTTTAGTTGATGGGTATTCTTGATAATTAAAATGTAGTAATAATTAAAATAAAATGTTTAATATAAATGATTACTAAGAGGGAGGGATAGATGAGTCAATTTAACTTACCGCACACGTTAGGTGTGCATGCACAGCATCTAGGTTAGGTGTGGGAATGCCAATTTCGATTTATAACAACAACCTTATTAGTAATAGTATATTACAATGGGAGGTTGGGAAGTGGTTTATACAGAAGCGAGGAAATTATTAAAAACCGAGCGATAGCGAAGTTTTTAATTCCAGAGATTCTTTCAAATACTTCACAAACGTGTGTTGTACATTATTTTTTGCTCGATATTTTCAAAATAATAAATAATAGTGAAATAATAACATCGTTGTTGGAAATATTTGTGAAGTGACTGACGTTAGCACCCTGGTCAATGTATATACGCTAATGCCGAAAATAATTTAGTTGAGACTACAGCAGGCCGCGACACCAATCAGGCATCAAATGGCGGCTAGTAAAAATGTATTGTTTTATATTGTTTCAAATAAATTTCAGTTAATTTAAAATGCAGTGATTTGTTTGGTATAATGTATATTAACACTACCTTTTGGATATGTTTTTGTATATACACAGTACGTAGAATACATAAAGGGCAGTGCTTTCACTTCCCACCCTAGGTAGGTATTTTTTTAATATTATAGTATAGTTATTTAGTTATTTATAGGTTGGCAACCACGAAATTTAGGAAATTGAACTTTCAATCATGGCCACTATTCCTATAAGTACGACAGAACGCAGGATCGTGCAAAAATATAATAGGCCTATACTAGTTATATCGTCTAAAAATTCTATTCTCAATTATAATTTAAATAGATCGTACTGTATACTCGTTTCAAATAATTAATTTAATTTAATCAGAAAAAAACATTACCAATCGTTGCATGATATCCTCTTCGTCAGTACTAGCACTGATATGGGGAAATTTGAAATGTCGATATCAGACTAAATTTCCAGACTTCTCAGTTCACAATGGCATACGTTTATGAAACTAATCATAAAATTGTATCAATATAAAAACAAAACCAGAGATAAAAGAAACAGACCCTGGGGGAGGTGAGTATCGCATTCCAGGACCAGGGCGTGTTACCGTTATCGATACATTGGAGACATCCACACCAGTTATCACATCTCATGGCAAGGACATTCAGTTACCATTTAAACAAGCGTATCATTTTAATCGTAATATTCTAAAGTGTGTTTAAAATAGGCCTAGCTATGTTATCGTTACTTTATTCCAACATCGACATTATAACGTGGATTAAGTAGTCTACTTAACAGTTACATATGTGACGTTTATCTGTATTATAATGGAAAATTTGTTAATAAACACAAAAAATGGGAATCGTTTCTACGAATTGTGTAGACATTTTATACTACTAATGAAGTAAATATTGATTATTCTAAAAATCAGATTTCTTCGGAAATATGTATATTTCGACATGGATCGATGTAAATAAAAACCACTATTAAAGTCCACTGATATTAACATAAATAATAATAACAATAATAATAATAATAATAATAATAATAGTATAAAATTATGACGAGAAATAGCTAATTTCGGCTAAGAAAAATTAAGGTTGAGGGACCATGTGACTCCATATACTGTATTGAGCAACCTATTCAGTCAACCTTGATTCTTTGGAGCCATCATGCTCCAGATTATTATTATTATTATTATTATTATTATTATTATTATTATTATTATTATTATTATTATTATTATTATTATTATTATTATTATTATTATTATTATTATTATTATGGGATAAACATATAAAAAAGAAACTAAAATTGATTTTTTAAAACAATAGAAGTAGAGGATATCAAGGAAAGAGAAAATTAGAAATGATGTTATAAAAGAACATGAATGTGCAAAACTCGATTTTAAAATTTATCATAAGTAATGCCACGAGTGATTTCCAAATTATCGATAAATTCACGACTCACTTCGTGAGTCGTGAATTTATTTAGAGAATTTGGAAATCAAGAGTGGCATTTGTTAGGACTATTTAACGAATAAAATTAAGTTGTTTACTCACAAATCATTATTTAAATATAGTTATTTTAAAATATTTATATATTTAATGTAAACGGCGATGTTTGAAAACAAATGAGAAACGATAGGTACGCTTCATCTGCTTCTTTTGTTTATCACTGCAACCAGATCATACTATTTATTGCCAAAGGAACGCAATATTGTAAGAATGCTCTCTAGTGGAGAAAAAATGAAACGCATCAAACTGTATATTAATTCATTTCTGATGTCGTATGATGTAAATATGACAATTATATTTTTCTGGATTATTACCTGGGAAAAAATACATTTAAGAAAGTGCAAACAGTTGTTTCTTTTTTTTTTTTGGTGGTATAATCAATTGCTACAAATGTTTTTATATTAACTCCCGCATGCGGCATGTGTTGACATTCATGCACTATATATACAATCTGGTAGCCGTATTTCTCACAGGCTCAGTCACTGCAAAATAATGGTCAGACCTGTTCAGAATATTAAAAAGGAGGAGCTTTCTTTAATATGGTAATTATAACACTGATAAATATTTCGTGAAACACGACTCTGATTGGTTGTAAAACAGAAATCATTGAAACGTGATCGGTCATTGACTCCCATTTGGGGCATGAGTTAAATAGTCCAAGAAAAGCAACTAAAATGGTACGGGCATATTATGCGAATGGAGGATGAAAGATTACCAAAAAATATATAGGCCTATATAATGGAATGGACACCATCAGGAACGAGAAGGAAAGGACGACCAAATCTCATGTGAAACCAATGAATTAGAGAAACTTTGAAGGACTGGGAAATAGAGGAAGAACTGTGTTAAAATAGAGACGAATGGAAGAAAATTATAAAACGAAATTAAACACAAATCACTGGTGCCGGAAAAATGTGTGAACACTGTTAAAACCGGAAATATATTATTATTATTATTATTATTATTATTATTCATTATCATCATTATTATTAATTCCACCGTTATCATATTACAAATACAACTATGTATGTAAGTTATAGTCGGATGCGGTGGACTAATGGATATGTTCCGTGCCTCTCTGGTCCTGAGGATCGCGGTTTCAAACACGGCCGGGGTAGATGGTTTTTTTAGGACGGAAAAATCCAAGGAGCAAGTCCTACGGGAGGGACTTTAAATCGTGGGTCCCGAGTCCGAAGATTTTCAGGCTCATAAATATCCTTAAGCCTGAATAAAAAGGCCTCTAAGCATAATTTACCGACATTAACGCCTTAGTAATACCTCAGTTGCCTGCTAGATGTCTCATTGAATCGGTATGTTGACCGCATGCCATTCATGACATCTATGGGCAACTAAATTCACTTTGTGTAGTCATTTCTAACAAAGGAGAGACTGCGACTCAACATTGGACTACACCATTATTGATATAAGTTATAGCAAAGAAAAGCTAGAGTAGTATCAATCAACTCCAAAGAAAGATGAAGGTTAACAGATCATGAAGACCTAAGCGATGTGAAGGCAATCTGGAAAAATAATTTGAGCAATTGTTGTTATTGCAGCTACAATTATTAAATATATAATAAATTATATTTAAAATATACGCTTTAGGAAGGATTCGCTATTCTTATAGTCAGATTCAACCCAGTTACTGTGTGTTTGGAATACAGAATTGGGTTGCCAGTTTTACAGTATTTTCTTGAGAGAAATCCTTATATAAAACTGTAGATTGCAACACAGCAGGTACATAGTTTTAAGTTGTAGCCGTCCAAGCCACCCCTCTGAAAGAAAAAACGGTTACCACTTGTCACTGGCCTCGTGCGGATCTGTACTATCCTGTGTGAAAGTGTCGACTCTCATGTTTACTATAAACTAATTTGCATGCCGTAAAAGAAAAACTATGTTTCTTTAAATTATAGTACACAGATTTGGAAAAAGTACTGCTAACCTTGTCCCTCCATCCCTCCCTAAACAAACAAATACCGTTATTATGAGTTTGGCAATATCTATCCTCTGTACGTAGGGGGATACCCATAAAGTCTGTAGTAACTTCCTGGGTTGAATTGAAATATAGCCGATGAGGCGAAACGTGGCGGTAGGATCGGTAACTCTACGCCACATTCTAATTTATTTCCCAGGATCGTTCAGAATCTCAATTTATACGAGACAGTGGCTCCAAGTCAATCTGGACACGAATGAGAAATAATTAAATTCACCCTTTTGTTCCCCGGGATCGAATTCGTACCGTTAAAGTCCACAGTCAAATATTTTGAACGTAGGCTACCTGACTCAGAAAATACCAAGTTCTCGGTCCATATGATCTATTGGTTATCATGCTCACCTCGGAATCCGAGGTTCTTGTTCTAACCCGGCGTAAAAATCCTTGAGACGAGAAATAAAGCCGTGGTCCCTTGTTGGTAGATAACTCCTACAATAAGAAATATTAGCAAAATTTGTCGGCCACTCATTACAAGTGTATGGCACATTAATTCAGTGTTTTTAACGTCGCATACTTCCGCTAGATATATGATTTTAATATTTACGGTTTCTTCAACCCATGCACGTTTGTAGCACAATGCAATGGTTTTTAAATGGCTTTCGAAGAATGCCTTCTCTTCAAACTTCCCTTTTACGAAAAATGTTCGACGAGTTCAACGATCTAACGAGGGATGGAACCCGCGATTCTTGGTCCCGAGGAGAATCTTCTACCTCAAGACACCAAGGACTTGCAGACTTCATTTTTGGACATTGAATTTTTAAAAAGCTGGTTTAAATAATTTAACAATATTTAAAATCTACTTCAAATTATTTCTAATCAGGGTATTTTTAAACAAAAAAATGTGTAGTGTTTATGAGAATGCGTTCATGTGGAGTAGGTCAGCACATGGGACAAATTCGAACTTTCACCTCTCGCAGAAAGCCATATCCCTGAGCGGGACACAAAGGCTTACTTGCTTATTAATTAATTAATTAATTAATTCATTCATTCATTCATTCATTCATTCATTCATTCATTCACATAGCAATTGAAAGGAGGATGCAATAATAGTCCATGTCTATTAGGTGTAAATTTTTGGTTTGTGTAATTCTGTTTATGAAACGGAATACGAAGCAAATAGATTTTTATTAGGCACGTAATTTGAAGGTGTCGCGTAATATCAATTTAATTTATTGTTTTGCTGTTAGCAGTTCTCCTTGTTAGAAGTTAGTGCGCAATCCAATGGCACGTGAAGATGACGCTGTGCAGCAAGTTTACTGCGTGTTCTTAACTGGAATGTGAAGTAAAATGTCCTCCAATAACAAAGGGCATATTCTTCAAGAAGCTAGACTGTCAACATGTTATTTTTAAGCTTCTAAAATTTGCACATTAACAAAATTTGCTGGAATATTACCATTTCTATGGTTATAGACCCTATCTGGGACCAGTTAAACAGGCGTGTCCAACCTTTTTTTGGAAAAGGGCCACTGACGTTAAGGTGAATTGGTTTACGGGCCACACGATCCGATTTTTTATCGTATTAAATAGGATCTAAGATAAGCCAATTAAATTAAATTTGAAATTGCTGATATATTATGTTATTTTTATTAAAATATTATTCACGTTTTAGTTAAGGTATTTTTAAAATTAAATAAAACATTTTTTCACGTATAATCTAATTCTAAAATATAAACTGAACAATATAATACGGTAGGTAGGATCATAAATAAAAATGTGGACTGGGTGTTTCTTAAAACGGATGTGATCTCTCCATGTTTTGAGGAAGAGGCTGAGTAGGATGGGTTTTCGCAACACACGTGTTGGAAACAGAAAAAGTCTCGATCTTTCAAGTTTATCTTATACCAAATAGAATTACATATTTCATAAATTATATTAGACTATAACTTACAAATATCATTACGGGCCGCATGCGATGGCCTCGAGGACCGCAAGCAGCCCGCGGATTGGACACACCTGAGTTAAATCATCTCCATTTACTCTAAACTAAAACTCCACGGCGCGACGCCAAGAAAGCCTTGGCCTACCACCCGGCTGCTGGCCTTACATCCACATGTGTTAATCACAGAGGTGCACGATCATCCAGCCAGTTTAGGGGTGACATGGTCAGCATGTCGGGTTCCCAGCCGTTATAGCTGGTTTCTCAACTGAAGCTACTTATTGTAGCTACCCAAATCCATGATGCAGGATGGGCACCGGTCCCATACTGGCCGAAATTTCATGAGAAAATGTCTTCCAACATGGAGACCCGAACCGGCGCAAGTCCCCTAGCTCTGCGCCAAGGGATCTTGCCTTAACCACTCGGCTACGGCGCGGGACTTCAGTACAACGTACATTTTAGACACAATGGTTAAGAATCTGCATAATTCAGTTTTGGACCTTGGTATTTTCGCTACTTTTGTTTTTTTAATATCCTCAAGATATGCCTAAATTTCTTTATTGCTATTTGCTATCATTCTATTTAACGGCTCTCTTTAAGGTTATAGCGTCGCAGTTCATATCTGGATGTAAAAGGTCGACACATTTTGCTAAGAGCCTTTTGTTTTTAGGTTTAAGGTTATTTTGCGTGCAATAAATCTATGTCACGAAACCACGGGTTTAGTTCCCTATCGAAGGAACGCATTGCTGAAAATGCCCTGAAAAGTTAATCGAGCCGGCCGGGTTTGAACCAACATACCTTGGAACCAGAAGCGATCATAATAACCACTATTCCGCGAGGACAGAAAAAAATTACTATTCCAGCTTTTAGATGTGTAGAGCATCTGAAAACTGTGCGTCAAATCAACACACACGCAGAAGGGAATAAAGTGGCAATTTTTAGTTATACGAAGAACACGAAGTTATTGAAGAACACGAAGTATGAGGTGAAATACGATTAATTTTATTAATTTTTACACATGTAAACTTACGTGAAACAAGTCCAACAATATGGTGGGGAACTGTCTAATGAAATAAGAAAACAGAATCAATGTAAACTTATAATTAATGCCACGAGTGATTTTTAAATTATCTAGAGGATTTGGAAACCAAGAGTGGCATTTGTTAGGACTATTTAACGAATACAATTAAGGTGTTTATTCAAAAATCATTGTTTAAATGTAGTTACCGGTATTTTAAAATACTTATATATTTACAGTCTTACTAATAAAAATCTCTTATACAGGCTTTCATCAGTTGTTTAATTATACAATATATAAGCCTTATGTAGATCACGTATAATTTCCCTTACTAATAAACGTTGTGCCAGAGCTATAAAACAAAATAACAGTTATGCACAATACGTCACATATTCGTCATCATAATGACGTCAGAACAATATTGTTGTAACAGAAATAAAACATCAACAACTAGTGATTAATTGTGTAAGAAATGAATATGGATAAGAATTACTAAGATTCCCTAATTGATGAGGTACTGAAAAAATAAGTGTGTTTTAATTTGTATACATTTCCCTTTACGCTATGTCAAATATATCGTAGAATTGGTCTCACAGATAATGTGCTGCCATCTAACGTCAAGAATTTCGAACAATTCTTGGAAACTAATATAGTTTTTCCCATTACTTATGAATTATATGCAGTGTTTTAAAATGCGTTAGAAAACGTTCAAAAATAGTAGAAAATGTTACCGACAACAGAATAACGTTTTAAGCGAAAAAAAAAAATAGTTTGATCGGGAATCGAACCTACGACCTCATGGACCGTAGTCAGAAGCTCTAACCACAAGATTATCAAGTTAACTTATAGCTGGCTGCAATAATAGTACCTCTACAATTTAATACATTTTTATATCGGTGTGTATGTTATGTATTAAAGATGCAAGAAAGCTTTCTTAAAATAATATTATTAAGCATTTAAACTACATTCAGGTTAAATCTTGTCTACAGCAATTATTTTAGAACATATTCTTTTGTGAATCAATGTTCAATTTTAAAATATTGTTAGGCCTAATCGAGAACGAGTGTAACGAAAGGCATTTTATGATGCTTTTATTTTCATACCCAGAGCTTTATTAATATTATTTATGCCCTGTGCATCCATCAAACAGTCGTTAAAGTGTTGCATTTTGGGTTAAATTTAAGGAAACGTCCATCAATATCATAAGAAAACAATCAGTTGATCTTGAAGTCCGACATTTTGTCTAGTTATACAATCCTTAAACAAGGCTGGAGGTATGTATAACGATTCCCATGTAAAGTTGTACACCTCTCATACACTGAACAGCTAATACAGTGTTTATTAGTAAGAATTTTCAACTGAGATGTGTATAAACGTTGTATAAAAGTTATATATGGATTATTAGTAAGAGGATTAATGTAAAGGGCGATGTTTGAAAACAAATCATAATCGTGTCTATGTTTAATTTGTCATCCACTGCAACTTGATCATATATTATTTAATTCCATCTGAAGTGGGAAACTTGAAATAGGATCGCAATATTGTAGAAATTCACCCTAGTGGAGAGAAAATGAAACATGAAACTGTATATTATAAATTATAACCAAAATTATATGTTGAACACATAATTATCAAATTTGTAGTTTGAAGGAACCTGTTAATTATTTGTTATATTCAATGTAGTCACTGCAAAATAATGTTGTGACCTGTTCAGGATATTAAAAAGGAGGAGCTTTCTTTATTACGACAAGCCGATAATTATCGAGGTGAAACACGACTGTGATTAGTTGTAAAACAAAATTCATTGAAACGTGATTGGTCATTGACTACCATTTGGGACACGAGTTAAATAGTCAAAACAATGGATCGTGGATGTCAATCTGGAATGAGCGAAGTATTTCCAATGTTTTAATTTTTTTTAAATTCACATACATGAAGTCAGAATATGAAACTTCATTAAAAATCAAGGATAAACTAATAGCAAAAATCGTATCTCCATAGTTCATTGGACGGTGGATATCCGAATGGGAAATATCTAACTTTGTGCACTGTGTTAATATTACCCTGCATTCCAGTGGTCTAGTAATTGTCATGCCTCAATCATGGCTCAGAGTTCGCCAGTTCAAATTAATCTGGGATCGAATAATTATTTTTCAGGCCTATAAACTCTCAGTATGGCTTCTTTCGAAGGAGAAGGAAGGCCATGGATTCCATATCGGGTATCCATAATACAAAAAATAGAGCCTTAAATAAAAGTGGATCCACCGCTGTGATCTCGAGGTAGCGCGCTGTCTTGACACGCAGCGGGCCCGGGTTCGATTCCCGGTCGGGACAGGCTTCCTGAGTGAGTTTTATCTCACTTGTAAGAAAAATGTCAGATAGCCTAGGGCCCAACTGTCCCCGAAAAATCATCCGGCCATCAGCATTATCATCAATCATCTGACTGGAAAGCAACGGGAACATTCATCTACAATTCCCTAGTAAAGCTGCAAAGCATAGCATGAAAATGCTATGATTGCAGTAAAAGACCTGCCTTAGGGAAGAACACTGTAGAATGGATAGAAATAAAAGTGGTCTTTCAGTAAAATGTGATGGACCTCTCAAGTCCGAATTTAAATCATGATTCTAATGACCTGAGTTGTTAATGAGAATAGTTAAATTAAATAAAAACTTCATTTCACTGGGACTGGATAGATTCGAATACATCCCGATAACAGTTCAGGAAGTACCATGGATAAAGAGAGACAAAAATACAAGATAATTTAGGCTATTAGTCAACAAGTGAATGATGTATGGTGGTTAATCCAAAGTTCAGACCGACACTAGGCCTACGCACAAGAAAGTTTCTATGGGCTCTAGGAGTCCGTCGCCGTGGTGTAGTAGGTAGAGTCTCTACCTTCCACTCCGGCGACCCGGGTTCGATTCCCGGCGGGGTAGGGGATTTTTAATCTCCACCTTGGGTCTGGGTGTGTGTCTTGTCCTTGTGTCTAATTGTGAGAATAACACAAAATTAACAATAAGGTAAAAACAAAAAAAGGTAAAACAAGAAGGAAAACAGTGTAAACGAAAACAGAGAGAGAAAAAAAAAAAGGATAATATGCTCACGAATCAGTAAACTACACACTGCAAAACATCAACTCCAATACATTCAGTAAATATTGACATCATTTCCCACTTGAGTTTCCTATATTATAGCACAGACAGCATTACTAACCCTAGAATGTGGAATGACTAGGTCAGGTGAAAATGTGATTTTTTTTACGACAGAACCATAGTGTTTCAGTTATAGGGTATATGTTTCTGTTTTAATCTTTAAATAAATTTAAATTAAAAATAACGATAGAAAAATGGAACTACGGCTTTAGAAAAACTAAGAATACATCGTGCCGACCCCGAGGTGGGAACTTACGTAAAGAACAAAAATGTAAATTTGGAGGAAAATGCACAAGTATAATTACGAAATGGTAAATTAGGTGTAAGTCTAAACAACCGAGCGAGTTGGCTGAAGCTATAGCGTTTGAGTCTTGTATTCAAATTCTGGTGTCAATTAACATTCCTCATTTGCTGTAACGGCTCTTTGGAGTTTGATCATAGCCTCCTTAATGATTGATGCTCACACAGGTATTTCTATGGCTTTTGTCTCCGTGTTTTCACTCCTCATTTTCTAAGGCCATCTCCTCATCATCTATCAATCTTAATCTGGACCATCCTCTTCCTTCTAGTTTCTAAATTCTTTCTAACCGTCCTATTATCTGACATTCTCATCACTAGGACCCGAATTTTGATGAAATGTCATGTTTTAATGAGTTGTCAGAGACGATGAGATTAATAATTACATGCATTGTGCAATAAATATGTTGGATATACGAGGTTTTATAGGTCATTAAAATGCATTTTTTCCCACATTTTTCTCTTAAAGTCATTTTACAAATTTTATGTGTAATTTTATGTCATTTTATTTACTTTTCGTACTTTTATTCGCCAGTTTTTAAATAATCTATGGTTAAATGTTCATTTTTATTTTGTTCTATCTTTTTTTTTTATGCTCAGGCAAGTCAAGTCAGTGAGAAGCCACAGGGCGTTTCCTCAATATAACGTGAAACCACTGTGCTCTGCCTCCACGTGGATTGACTCAGGACTTCCCCTTCAATGTGGGAATCCTTCGATTTGAATGAAATCTTTCCGTTTTACTCACGAGAGTATGGTTTCTGCATGGTTGTGTTGATTTTCATGCAGTGCAAAATGCCAAAACAAAAAGTGTTTAGTGATACCCGTTTAAGATAGTAAGATAGTATGTAACAGAATTCGGTGAACACAAGTATTTTCTACTAATGGGATTTTACAAGGTGTGCGAAATTGAAGTCACTGCTGATAAACGTTTCACAGTACAACATATCGGGCGCGAGAAACATTTGCGGGCTCTTAACCCATTCGCCTCAGAAAACGAGGTAGACTCGCTTAACTCTGCTGTTATATATTTTGCAACATTTTGTATATCCCTTGGCAGGGTAATCTTGTGTTAACATTTATGAACAGTAGACGAATCTGTTTTTGCCTTCATCCTTATTGTCATCTCAAGCACCGTTATCTTTTGTTCGTTTTGAATGTGTGAAAATAGACAATATAATTTACGGGAATTTAAATATGGTTTCTGGGGAAATGCATTGAGCATTCAAACCTGAAGCGAATGGATTAAAAATGTGAAGAAAAGTGTCTCAATTACTGTTAAAACAATTACTGCTTTCACATCAAATAGCAAGTCATCTTTATTTTTTAAAGAAATATGTGAAGTGTTTGTCAATGTAAATATTCCAGAATTTTCAGAAGTAGAGAGACTTAATTTCCAAAGTAAAGAAAGTCTTTGTTAAAGCTCCGTCCCGAACTAAATGTTTTAAAGACAAGGCCCCTGGTGTAGCTTTACCCCTAGAACCAATTTTGACGCTTTTGGCCACGTGGTTGACAGCACCCACATACCATTGTGACAATTTTCAGATAGTGAGAGAGGTAGTAAATAGCTTTGATAGGGCAAGTGCTAAGGCAATTGGGAGTGCATAGGACCGTTTTTTATTATGAAATCGCAGGCATTAAATCAAAATGTTGCCATAAACCATAACTCCAAAAATGTGGTATGCCATTAGAAAAGTTGATAGAGTTAGTAGATAATGCTGAAAATTGTATAAACAATGCAAATCGAGAGTTTGGGGAAGCAGTTAGAAATTTAAATTAATGCTAGATAAAAATAAAGGGTTTCAGACATTGCGTCAAATAGCCTGTATGAAACAGTGTTAGCTGACAACCGCCGATCCTTCACTTTTGATAACTTACGACTCACTAAGATGGTGTATTGCAACGCCAATTAAGGTATGTTTAGTTAATAACTTTTCATATTAGTTCAGTAGAAATGAGATTGACCTAATGATAATTATTAATGTTTAATAATTATTTTATATTACTACTAAGAAAATGAATTGTTTTAGAGTAGTTACCCCAATCAATAATCATTATTAGTTTTTGGCCATTTCTAATTAATCATCATCATCCGGTATCATGGCAGCTGCCGCCATCTTCCGGAAACCAAACGCCATTCCTCTCTGTCCATTCATTGATCTTCCTGCATTCCTCTGATATTCATAGCTGCTTGTACCCATTCTATCCAAGTTTTCTTCGGTCTTCCTCTCATCCTCCTTTCCATTGGGATCCTTTCCATAACAATTTTAGGCAATCTTTGTTCTGGCATTCTTTTGACATGGCCATACCACTATAAACTTTTCTTTTCTATAATGTCTATGATGTCCGGCTCCTCTTGTACACCCATAATTTCCCTTATTTCGTATTCTATCCATTCTAGATTTTCCAGCTGATCTTCTTAAAACATCCATTTCTGTACTTGAAATTCTTTTCATTTCCCTAATTAATAGATTAATTATTATTAATTAGTTAATTACTATGAAATTTATAATTTTCATTAGGTCATTTTTTACAGTTTTAGGTAATTTTAAGAGAATTTTAAGGGAATGTTATAGGTTTTTTTTTTAACATTTTAAGGCCATACATATCCGGGCACTACTCATCACATATCCTAGCCATACAAATTTGTAAGCTTTACTAACTGTTACAACATTAGGCGAATTATTATTTATTTTTTAACTCATAATTGATTCTAATTCTCCATCTTGCATCCCCGCATATGGGTTCATATATTTTACGTATTTTTTTTATTTTCCATGTCATTATTTCTCTTTTCGTTTTAGATTTTAGGGTCCAAGATTATTTTAGGGTCCAAGATTCTGATCCATATAACGCTGTAAGCCGTATTATAGTTGTATACAGACTTACTTTGGCTGGTGAGTATGGTATTATACCATTTGTCAGCATTAGAAACTTTATTTTCATATGTTATGTGACGAAGGGGCCCTTTAAAAATAATTTTTACTACTGCAATAAGAGTTAAGAATAGGTAAGATGGGTTTGCTTCCCGCCAGTCTTCCTCGTCTGTTTCAATATCATTTATCACTAGTTATTAAGAGTTCCCAGATATTTAAACTTCTCTCTCTCTTCAAACTTCATTTCACAATTTTAATTCACATACGGAGCATCTCTATTCTTTCTATTTCTTATATACCTTATCTTATTATTTATATTCAGACCTATGTCATTTGTTACTTCGGTGATATCCTCTAATGTTTCGTTTATATATCTAGCCGCACATCCAACGACAACATCAGCATATGCCAAATATTTTCTAGTTCTATTAAATAAGGAACGTCCTGGATTGAAGTTAATATTCCTTACGATCATCTTGAAGCATAAATTGAAGAGCAGTGTAGACAGTGAATCTCCTTGTCTCAATCTCATCGCATTTTCAAAACTAGGCGATGCATGGTATTTTATCTTCATTTCATTGTTGGTTTTATTCTGTCATTTTAACTATTCTTATTGGTTTACTATGGATTCTGGAATATTTCTATACTATAATTGAGACTAGTCTACGCTATCCTAAGGCTGCCTGTAACCTATATTAAACATTGATATATGTGTGTGTGTATATATATATATATATATATATATATATATATATATATATATATATATATATATATATATATATATAATACTCAAAAGCCTTCTCCAGCATAATTAAGCTGAAAATTTGTCCGTTATAGATTTACCAATTCTAAAACCACATTGATAATCACCAATTAATTCCTCTAATTAAGTTTGAGATGGGAGCTCAATATAGGCTATTTGTAAAGATTCTATACCCTACATTTAGGAAAGTTATTCCAATTAAGCTTATCACACTTTTTTACATCTGGGGCAGATTAAAGCACTGTACCAGTGTTGAGGCATTTGCTCTAATTTTCATATGGTTTCAATCAAACTGTACAGTTACTTCCATAACTTCTACTCTCGATATTTTAAAAATTCTGCCATTATAGTGTCCTCTCCTATCTCTCCTATTATTTTTTTAATTTTCTTTTGTTACTTTGAATTATCTGCACTGTTGGTACTTCTGGTCCATAATAGTTTATTTCTTTCGTATATTAGCATGGTGTGGAGTAAGGAGATCTTTAAAATAATTAATCCATGCTTCTTCCATTCTTCCCATAATTGTTTGACTTATCTTTACACAGTGTTATTCCTGATCTCTTCTTACTTTTGAATATTATTTTAGCGTAATTTTGTTTTTTTATCCACGTCAGCACAAGTAATTAGCTCCTCTTTAATCGTTGGAACATAATCACGCGAGCTTCATTTCTTACTTTCAATGTATTTTTGCAGTCTTTATACTATCACTTTTTTTTTTTGCATATACAAACGGATTGTTTACTGCGATTCAATTTCGATTCGATATCTTGATTTTTCCCTTGTATTTCTGAATGTAACTCTAAATTGGTTTCAATTTCATGTCTAATTCCTGTACTATAATTCAATATTCTAACTATTTTCTTAGCTCTTAGTTATACGTTGTCTATACTTAATTTTAACTATAAAACGATCACTACAAAAATCCGCGCCTCTAAAACTTTCACATCCAGAATATTAGGTGTATGACGTGCATCAATCATAACATGGGTAATTTGATTCACGGTTTTCCCATCGGATGACTTCCATGTTCCCATGTGAATATTCTTGTGTTCAAATAAGGTACTACAAATTACCATGTTCTTTTCAGTTGTAAAATCTAATATTTTTCATCCCTTATTAGTGGTGTCTTCACGAACGCCCTATTTTCATAAACTTTGTCCCAAATCATGTTCTTTGATCACATTTGCGTTAAAGTCTCATATGACTATTTTCGCGTCATTCTTTGGTGCTTTCATATATGTTCTCCCCAAAACCCCACGTTTTTAAAGTCTTATTTTTAATCTGTCGGAGCATGAACACTATTATGGCAGTTTTGGGTGCAAAGATATTTTTATTTTCTGGATGAAAGTACGAAAAATCAAATGTTTATATATTTCGTTAATTATAAATCCAGTTCAGAAATTGTCCTTATTTGCCAATTAACCTGGATTTTCGAACTCTCTCGCTCTCTCTCTCTATCACACTCTTCTCTCTCTTTTTTTACCCATTTCATAGTATTACTGTTTATTGGTATAATCAAAAAAAGAAATAGACCCATGCGATCTTAGATGTTAGAGCATATATAAAGAAGAATGAAATAAAAATATATGAATTAGAAATTAGTTTAATTGCCGTTTTATATTGTTACAAATGCTGGGTATACCCAACACGCCTTATAGAGTATATATTATTTTCGGTAATTTTAGCCTCCACCTTACAGATGATTCCAATTACCTACATATATACAATATATATTATATTCCGGACTGTATAGTTGGCAACAATGAGTATAGAGCATTAACCGCTTTAACACTGTAGCGTAATTAACATAATGAGACATATATTATGTGCTATATAAAACCACTATAATCAATTTAATTATTTCAAAAGCCAAGAAGTATACTTTCAGGAATACACAACAATACCACCAATTATTTATATTACTGTAATATTAAAATATTGAAAATTTGTCGTCTTTCCATGTGAAAACCTCTATAACTTAATATGACTTGTTAGGAGAGTAATAATGAGTCCCACAACTTATATTTTTCAATTACGAAGAGTAAATATCTTAAAAAGATGTAATTAAGTTATTAATTCAGCTATTATTTGTTCTTAATTACCACTTTTATAATGATTATAATAAAGAACTTGGATAACAAACCAGACATCCGGCTTCCTATCATATCTTCCTCAGTTAAAATCGCAAGGCCATTGCTGAGTAGGTTATAAATATATTCATAATACAAAATTTCTCTTAACTTAATATCCATTATGCGTATAATGAATTATAATAATTCAATTTAGTTTAATACACAAGTGATCTTCTTGGTGATATAATATTAAAATATATATGTAGTCAATATGCCCATTTCACCAATTAATGTTTTAAAATGGTCAACAAGTTTCTACGCCAAGCTGTCATTCTCAAGACCAGATATTGACTGTCAATATCTGGTCTTGAGAATGACAGCTTGGCTGTAGAAACTTGTTGACCATTTTAAAACATTAATTGGTGAAATGGGCATATTGACTACATATATATTTTAATTCAATTTAGAATCAGTATATTTCCAGCTTTAGTGAGTCGATTAAATTTGTAGGATATGGGTTCGGGTTTTAAGACTAACACGGCAACCATATTTTAAGCTCATTGTATTACCCATCACTTTATGGAATTAATGAAATGAAATATACTCTACGGTGATACGTAGTTTGTTATGGTGTTCCTGGTTCGACGCACGTCAAGCATTCACTCACATCAATCATACCGCCATTTATTTGGGCTGGGCCCAAATCTCGAGGAGGGGCTACAACCCTCCGTTTGATCCTATTCTGCCCTGAACCGTAGGATCGGTCTCATGAGAATGTACATACATTAAACACATGTGGTTTGCTAAACAATACAATTTTTACCCGACGTGAAATGAGGCGAAAGGTGAAATAAAATAGAGATAAAATGGCACGACAGGGGAATTAAGAGCGTTGGTGGGAAGAAATTCGGGAAATGAGAGAATCCCTAGACAGAGAGAAGAGAGAGAAAAAGAGAGAGAACAAGAGAAAAAGAGAGAGAGAAAAAGAGAAAAAGAGAAAAGAGAGAAAAACAGAGAAGAGAAAGATAACATAGAAAGAGAGAGAATAAGCTCCCTCTCTCTCTCTCCCATCTCTCCACTCTCTCCCTCTCTCCCTCGCTCTCCCTCTCTCCCTCTCTCTCCCTCTCTCCCCTCTCTCTCCCTCCCTCTCCCTCTCTCTCCCCTCTCCCTCTCTCTCCTCCCATCTCCCTCTCTCTCTCCCCTCTCCCTCTCTCTCCCCCTCTCCCTCTCTCTCCCCCTCCCCCCTCTCTCTCCCCCTCTCCCTCTCTCTCCCCCTCTCCCTCTCTCTCCCCCTCTCCCTCTCTCTCCCCCTCTCCCTCTCTCTCCCCCTCTCCCCTCTCTCTCCCCCTCTCCCTCTCTCTCCCCCTCTTCCTCTCTCTCCCCCTCTCCCTCCTCTCCCCCTCTCCCTCTCTCCCCTCTCTCCCTCCTCTCCCCTCTCCCTCTCTCCCTCTCTCCCTCTCTCCCCTCTCTCCCTCTCCCTCTCTCTCTCTCTCTTCCTCCCTCCCCTCTCTCTCTCTCTCTCCCCCCTCTCCCTCTCTCTCTCTCTCCCCTCTCTCTCTCTCTCCCCCCTCTCTCTCCCTCTCTCCCCCCCTCTCCCTCTCTCTCCCCCCCTCTCCCCTCTCTACACCCCGTCTCCCTCTCTCTCTCACCCCTCTCCCTCGTCTCTCTCTCTCCCCTCTCCCTCTCTCTCCTCTCTCTCCCCTCTCCTCTCCTCTCTCTCTCCCCCCCCCCCTCCCCCTCTCCGCTCTCTCTCTCCTCTCTCGCTCGACACTACGACATCTTTCCCATTTTATCTTGAGAACTCTTCTTGCTTCTTTCTTTGTCGAAAGTTGTATGCAAAATGACTAGTGTAATTCTATTATAATTTTAAAGAACATTATTACATCACATGATAAGTTTAAATTCTATTGGTTAATAGCCCATTAAATACCAGGTTTAAATTTGATTTGTTAAATCAAAAAGTTAATTGTTTTAACATCCAATCAGAGTTTAGTTTACTTTTATTTAAAAATATGAAGTTAAGCAGGTGTTCTTATTACAGTTATAACAGAAAGCTTTATAATTCTGACAACAATGACTTAAAACAATTTTAAAAGCATTATTTAGAAAGACTTCTGTAATACAATTTCTTTAATTGTTACCGAGACATTTTTATTCAACAATGAACACAATGAATTATTTAGATGTTTTTTTCTTTATTTAAGTTATATTTAAATATTAAAAGAATTTTTAAAATACAAGATTTTTAACTTTAACTTTCATATTTATTATGATATTAAAATCCTGCTATAATCCTTAAGCAATCCTGGAAGATGGCGCCGCAGAAACCTAAGGTACCTCCGTCCATTAAGTTTCCATGGAAGAATGTATGGCCCAATGAGGTGATCACCTAGTACCCCAAACCACACATTCAGTGAGAAACGGTGCTGATGTGGTGACTCATGGGTTTATTTCACACCAAAAATATGTATTATGATAATTAAAAACACCATCGCGTGTGAATCCTGCTTCATCTGTAAATAAAATGTTACATGCGAAACGATGGTCGATTACAGTCTGTTGTTGCATCCACTGACAAAACATCACTCTAGGAACAAAGTCCGCATCATTGAGACATTGAACTCGTTGGAGGTGGTAAGGGTATAGTAAATTGCGCCGTAACATTCTCCATACGCTACTGTGGCTTAGTAGAGGCACTTGTGTGGCAATTCTACTCGTCGAGGTTCCTGGAAAGAGCTGTACTGCTTCCAACACCATATCCTCAACCTCAGGCGTAAAGCGAGCAGGTCTACCTACTGCTCTGCCATGTGCAAAACCCCCATTTTCTCTCAGGCGCTGGTGGACCCTTGTAAGTGTACGACTTTCGGGGTGTCTTCGATCAGGATATGTTTCTTAGTACAAACGTGCAGCCTCCCGTGCAGTCATTAGCCCTACCGTACATGGAATGCATATCCGCATATTCTTCGTTACTGTAAGGTTCCATTGAAACTACAACACAGCACAAGTGGCACTCCTCAGACGAGACTGATACGTTTTGAGACTGTGTACAGTATCCGTTCTGTGTGTATGGTTTGATTACAACTTCACCTCTCGGCAATGTTCAGTTTTGTAAACAAAGAACATAGGGCTGCTTCAAGTGCGCAAGGAGTAAACCGTACGATGTTACAAACAATGACGTCAGTGGCGGCTTGTAACCATACATTCGTAATTATCTCGCAAACGTCTCGTTAGCGGACCCATGTTTACTGGGACATTGTAGCTTCTATTATCGTGTACTTTCAACCATGTAAGTTTGCACCATCCTTTTTTATACATCCTGTATATATATATATATATATATATATATATATATATATATATATATATATATGGTTCATTTTAAAATTCGCAATCTGTCAGCTGGAATATGGTTTGCAATCTGGGTGACGTCATGAGAGAGAAATTTAGTCCTACACACCTCTAATAGTTCCACCATGTTCTAATACAGCCCAATGTTGAAAGTTAAAAAAAATAGATCTTACTAACAATCTAAAGGAAATTGTCTTAAGTACCCTCAAAAGATCTATCCGATTATTTCAGTATCATCAATATGGGACCACAAATGAAATTAAATTTTCACTTTTAATTATATTTTAAATGTATATTATATCTGTCATTTTATTTACTTCTCACTACTTAATGGCCATTTACTTTTAATTTATTATCAATTGGCAAATTGAAAGAAGGAACAGAAAAGGAAGACCAAGAACAACCTGGAAGAACAACATTCAAAATTCAATGAGGAAATTTGGTGTAACAGATGAAGACACAGAGGACAGAGAACGATGGAGAACTTTAATTAAGGGAAATTTGTGAGTGTTTGTTCCAAACTGATAATCTATAAGTCCGCAGTCATTTATATTTATTTATTTATTTATTTTTAATTCATGTTAATTACTAAGATTGGTTGGAGGAAAATTCTCAAAATGAATGAAATCAAATAATTATTTTTCATAATATATTCTTCAAATTGCGTATTGACGCTTTGACATACTTAGCAGTCGGTTTATAAGGGATTATTATTATTATTATTATTATTATTATTATTATTATTATTATTCAAAATGGAATTTCAGTTATATAAAAATACAAACACTAACACGAGTGCTAAAAAATAATGAGCATGAAAAGTAATTTATGCTGAGTCTGTTCACATTTTACAGATACAGACAACGGATAAAAACAATTATTTAATCTTCAATCTACCCTTCCATGTAGGATTACAATTTAAGCTGCATTAGAGACATTAAGCATGTCTCAAGATAGTGTAATGTTTTAATATGTTGTAATTAGTTCGTACTTTGCAAGAATCTATATGAATACTAGCAACAAGGAAAATAATTATCATAAGTAATGCCACGAGTGATTTCCAAATTATCGATAAATTCACGACTCACGAAGTGAGGAGTGAATTTATCTAGAGAATTTGGAAATCAAGAGTGGCATTTGTTAGGACTATTTAACGAATAAAATTAAGTTGTTTACTCACAAATCATTATTTAACTATAGTTATTTTAAAATATTTATATATTTAATGTAAACGGCGATGTTTGAAAACAAATGAGAAACGATAGGTACGCTTCTACTGCTTCTTTTGTTTATCACTGCAACCAGATCATACTATTTATTGCCAAAGGAACGCAATATTGTAAGAATGCTCTCTAGTGGAGAAAAAATGAAACACATCAATCTGTATATTAATTCATTTTTGATGTCGTATACATTTAAGAAAGTGCAAACAGTGGTTTCTTTTTTTGGTGGTATAATCAATTGCTACAAATGTTGACATGTAAGCACTATTATATACAATCTGGTAGCCGTATTTGTTATAGGCTCAGTCACTGCAAAATAACGGTCAGACCTGTTCAGAATATTAAAAAGGAGGAGCTTTGTTTAATATATGATAATCCTAACACTGATAAATATTTCGTGAAACACGACTCTGATTGGTTGTAAAACAGAAATCATTGAAACGTGATTGGTCATTGACTCCCATTTGGGGCATGAGTTAAATAGTCCATATATTACTATGTATGGTCATTAAGTACTCTTTCAGAATCGGCTAGGTATTTTGTTCTCACGAAAAAAGAAATATATATATAGGGCACTATTCCATGCTAATTTATAAACTTTTAACATCTAAGGTCATATCGCATCTAGAATCTGGTTATATCCAAGAGGTTATGTACACTTAGCAAAAAAGAATGAGCGAACTTTTGATCTGGAGATTCACACGAGTAAACTAATTACACAGTAGAGCTACAGTACGTTCCCCTTCCTCCAATGAAGAGAATTATTTTAATCACACCCAGCTAGAGAGCGCATTATGGCTTGTGTCTTATGCAAGAGGGCACAGGTTCGATTCCCGATGAGGTTATTTTTTTAATAATTAAAAATTATCGTTACAATGCTTTTTATTTTATTCTGTCTGTCCAATCTTAAAGAAAAAACGAACTATCTACTTGGAAGTATTACCATTTTATTATTATTGTCCATCATCTACAGGCTATTAATAGGCTGGAATTTACCTATATAAACTTAAGTATTTTAATTCAAGAGTGAAACTTTTTCCTCACTAATACGTAATAAATAAATACATACATCAATATATGAAACTATTATATTTTAAGAGAAAAATTTTCGCCTAGACCGGGAAAATTTTTCTCTTGAAATATAATTTATCCTTCAATGAGAAGTGTTAAATTAATAATAAAATCGTCAATATGAAACTATATTATATTTTATTACATAAATATATAGCATTATTACTAAACGCGGTACTGCACACACAATTGCATTTATACCGGTAGCTAAATAGTGTTATAGAGTTTACGAAGGCAGGAATATTACTTAAAATAGTGCAAAATGAACGTAGATTATGTGGCTGAAATTAAATGTTATGGGATGTATTTTGCGAAAATACACACAAATAACAAATCTTTGTCGATGGATTTGAACCCTGACTATCACATACATTTCATTTTTTTCGCAATTGGTTTAACTATCTACGTTACCCTAACATTGCATATTAGTCGTCTAAATCCAGGTTGTCTTGTTAGCTTTTACACTATGCACGAGAATTGAACTTTATTCGAAATGTGGCAATTTGAGTAATATTGTATACCTCGAACACTTATAAATATCTAGAAACATGTCTCCTTCACTGCTCTTTAACCATCTAAGACGATTAAAATCAAATACAACGTATTTAAAACATTTAACAATGCATTACAAACACTGCGTTTTGAAGCCGCGCATTTTTTTTTCTGCTAAGTATGCGTCTCTGTGTAGTCGTGTAATTTTGTAATTTTAACATCATGAAATGCTGATTGTAATAAAATTGGTCACGACCAATGATAAAATTTCATTTCGAAATCTGCTTTGTCGACTGAAGAAAACCAGTGAAAATCCCTCAATCAAGTTGGTCAGCACCGGGGTTTGAACATGAGACTTCGCGAATACGAGATTCAAACACTACCACTTGAGCCCAGTCGCTAAAAAAAGTTTTTATTGTAAATTTCAGTTTAAATGTCTGAAGATATTTTCACGCACTTTCCATGAAACAATGTCACCTTGCGATGTGCTGGAATTCCCTCGCATGACCTTCATATCAATTTCCCGGCCATGGAAGTATAAACCTTCAATTTTGTGTTTCCTATTTCAGTCTATTCGTGAATTTGTTTATTGCGTGTCAGGCGTTATTCAATACATAAACAGCATAATAGTAAACATTCTAAACAAGAAATATTGTATTGAATATGTCTAACTATTAGTCCATAAGAGTAGTTAATATTAATCATCATCACCATCTACCATCATGGTTTAGACCATTTCTGATCTGTTCCGGCTCCATATTATAGTTGCTCGCTCCATATTTTAGTTGGTCGTCCACGACTTCTATGTCCTTGTGGATTGTAGTTTAACATCTTATAAGGTATCCTCTCTTTACTCATTCGACTAACATGTTCAAATCATTTATTTTTGTTCTTCTATTTTTGTTACCACACTAGTTATTTGGTATTCTTCACGAATATCTTCATCCCTCCCTTTGTCCAAAAGAGTACATCCTGTCACATATTGTAGGAATTTCATCTCGGCTGCTTCCAGTCTTTTATTAAACTTTAGATGAGGGTCCAATACTCTGAGCCATACAATAGAATAGAAAAGATAAAACTTTGTGAAACTTTAGGAATGTTCTTTACGAACTTTCTTTGCTAATGATATTCTAATTGTACCATAAATATGTGGAAACGCATTAAGCTTTCTATTAATATATCTTGTCCTATCATTGCCTAGAAAAACTCCTAAATAATTAAAATCCATTACTTGTTCTATTACAAAATCATTTACTATTATTTTGTCTCTCATTAGATTTTTTCCATGAAATGCCATCACTTTAGTTTTACTTGAGGATATTTGTAAGTTATAGGCCTATTCAGCAGCAATTTTCCCTAATTGAAAAATGGCTCTCTGTAAGCTGTCCTCATCCGTTGCTATAATTGTCTGATCATCTGCAAAAAGGAGTATATAATTTATTATTGTCCAAACTAAAATTATTTAATAAAATATTTTGCCATTTTCTCAAGACTTCATCAATATATATAAATTAAATAAAGCCGGTAACAAAGGGCACCCTTGTCTCAGTTAATATTAAACTTTAACAATAATTAATTCGCTATCTCAGTCAAATAGTAAATTTATTCAAGTCGGCGTTTCAATCTCCTTGTGTGAGATGGTGGTATAAACAACCTGTTATGCTTTTAAGGACTCTCCGAAGGGCTTTCTCAATAATCTGGTATCATAATAATATATTTGGATAAGTAGCGGGCCGAGGAGTACAAATATATATATAGGAATTCATGAAGTGAAGTCAGGACTTCTAGTAAGAATTCAGGACACTTATTCTTTAACATAAAAGAAAGCCAATGACACTGGTTACCAACCACTTTAATATAACTATGGATAAAATCTAGCAACACGAAATGCAAATTTATATGAGAACAGGTTAACCACTAATTTAACAATCAATTGAGTTGGTGTTTACTTGATGAAAATCCACATTTATTAATTAAATAAAAATAAAACGTAGTTTTATTTGATTTTCATATTTATTATACCCATATACTCATAAGATGGCAGCCTTTAATAGTTACATTCATAGACTTTTAAATATCCCTCTTTCACCCTTGGAATATAATAATGAATTGAATATTATCAAACAATTGGCTGTTAATAATGGCTACGACCCTGAAATTATAGAATGTTTAATTAAGAGGGTTCATTACAAAAATGCAATTAACAAAGTTTTTCCTTTACCCAAAGAAAACAAATAAATATGTAGTAATGTCATACATAGGCCCACTTTCAAATAAAATATCTAAACACTTTAAAAAGTTGAACATTGATGTGGCATTTAAAACTAATAAAACTCTACAAAATATAATAAAACAATAAAATCAAAAAAAAAAAAAAAAAAGAAAAATTATCAGGTGTTTATAAATTTAAGTGTGGCACATGTGACAATGTCTATATAGGACAAACTGGTAGACCTTTTATCTCTCGGATAAAAGAACACATGAGAGCATATAACAGAAATTTAGAAAATTCAAAATATGCTAACCACCTATTCCAATTTAATCATTGTTTCGATCCAAATTTTGAAATTTTACATATTTGTGATAAGGGTAAGAAGTTAGATCTGTTGGAGGCTGTAGAAATTAATAAATTTAAAAGTAGTAAAAAACTGTTAAATTCTCAACTTGATTTGAATGAATCCCCTTTGTTAAATTAAAAAAATTAAATAAATATTGTTGTATTGTTGCTTAGATCAGTTGGAACACAATTCATAATTTGTTAACATGTCTGAAGAATGTACAGTGTACCGAAACAGCTGTCAATTATATAATAAATATGAAAATCAAATAAAACTACGTTTTATTTTTATTTAATTAACTAATTTAACATATTATCAGCACATATGAAAAACGCATAAGATAGAACTTGACAATAATAATAGGGAATTTGCAAGCACAATTTAATATTAAATTGGCTCAAGAAAGAAAGATAAACTCAGATTTTACCCGTAGCCTAAGGACTGTCATCCTTTAACGTATTCATCTTTAGGGCCTAAGTTTTGTTTTAATTAAATATGTGTTTATTTGAACATCCCTGATAGAAATGAAAACTCTACTTACGTAATCTGCCCTTTAGGGCGCTGATGTGTCGCTGGGACGTAGCCCGGGGCCTCACTGTCCCATCGCTGCCGTCGAGCTGATCCTGCTCTTTGAATCGTGCTGTTTATATTTGATTTTTCTAAGTTTTTTCCAAAATATTTCCCCCATATTAGAGTTTATCTCGTCTGTGTTTCGCAACAACCGGAGATGTCCCTAACCCTCCATTAACATTGGTATGTTTGTTTTTAAAACTTCCTTGTCTCATAAAATAAGCTAACTTATTCCCTTGTCCAACCCTCCATTAACATTGGTATGTTTGTTTTTAAAACTTCCTTGTCTCATAAAATAAGCTAACTTATTCCCTTGTCCAACCCTCCATTAACATTGGTATGTTTGTTTTTAAAACTTCCTTGTCTCATAAAATAAGCTAACCTACGTAATTCCTTGCTCAACCCTCCATTAACATTGGTATGTTTCATAGAGTTAATCGTTATCTCTACATAACTTGCCTTTCAAGGGTTTATTTTTAAAACTTCCTTTTCTCACGAAATAAGCTAAACTATTTCCTGTTCCTTATAATTTAATGTCGCTTCCGCCTACTTTTATCATTAAATTTAGTTTTATTATATTAATTAAATACTTTTTTGAATAATTTCTCCTGTCAGGTGATACTCAATTTAAATTTTCCGCTAATTATTGTGATGTCCTGACGGTTATTTTGTCTTGTTATGACATAACCATACAAAATGAATAACTGGAAATGTCAAATGTTTTGAAAATGATCTCACACAAGAAAATTGAAACGTCGACTTGAAAAAATTGAATATTTGACTGAGATAACGAATTAAGTATTGTTGAAGATTATTAAAAGATCTTGTGTACAATGTTACATTTCTGTCAGCAAGCAAAAGCAATTTCATCTGCACAGAAGAAATTGAACAAGAAGTGAAAAAAATCTTAAATGTATTTTCTAATCTAGATTTATTTTAAATCCAGAGTGCTCATAATGATATTCTAGGACATGGATGTTACAATAGCCTACAGGTTACAAACTATATCCATTATATTTCATTATACCTTCGATTACAACTCGTGCTGCCAACAGTATTTTCCTTCTATTGTGACATCCACAGATATCATTCAGTATCCAACCATCGTTAAGTTGCGTGCTTTTTTAATTCAATTTTTGCCAATTAACATCACTACTTAAGTTGCATTAAATGCTAGGTTAGTTCGTTATTAAATGACGCGTCAACGGGAATTATTTACTTCGATGGAATTAAGGAAGACACCTATAACAACTCAACCAGTGTAGCCGATAGATATGAACCAGCGTTCCCATAAGTTGGCAACACTCTTTACCATAATTCATTTTGTACGGTTCATAATGTTTATATCATGTACTTTTATATTAATTCTATCTCAACTTGTAAACCCTTTTCTTCATTATTTTTAGTTCTTTCTTCTGACCAAAAACTACATTAAATAGAGCATATAGTGCATCAAGTCAGTAATCCATCCGTTGTCTTTTTCAATTACGGTACGTTCCTCCGCGCTATAATAGCTCATAATTTTCATTAAGTTACATTAATAATATTTAATCATTAATATCGATTCCTTCAAAGTTCTGATTAATTCCATCAAGCCAATCCTTAATTGAAAACGTTTGTTTTTCATCTATTAGTGTCTTAGCAAGTGAAAGTAATTTGTATTATTACTATATTAACGACCGCAAACTATTTTTGGCCTATATTAAAATTATTCCCTAATCTCGAATAACTACAAAGTATAGTCCTGGCAATTTAGAAATTAATGAATAGAAATAATTGTGATAACAAACACGTAATTCTTTAATTTGTATGGCGTGTAATTTTAATTTTAGTGACGGGCCCTCAACTTTATTCAATAGGCGAGCCGCCGCTGTCATAATTTTGTATAATGTTAAATAAATATAAAGATGTATCGCAAAAGTATCTCCCATTACTCAAAGTTTGAAGGAATTATTTTAATGTAATTTAAAATTAACTACATGAATGGCTCACAATTATCCACAACGAATTAGTGTATGTTAACAACCATGTTCATTAATAAAAAAATCATGTAGCATATAAATTCTAATGGCCATTGAGCTTTTTTCTTTCTTTCTTTCTTTCAAATCTAACTTCATCGTCAAAACTACAACATTCCTAAATAGTAATTATTATCGTGTTGCTATTGTTTTAAAACCATAAACATTGTAATAGTCGATTTTTAAGATAACGGTTGTATGAAACTGTCCTAAAACATTGGCTTCAGTAAGCGACTAAATGGATTTTTAAGAAATTTCAAACACGAATTTTCTTTATCGCAGTTTTTAAAATCAACTTATTTTATTAATAAACAAAAATTTAAACAACATATATATATATATATATATATATATATATAAACACACACACACAGAGTGTAACAGGACCTCACTGACAAAATGATAGGGATGATAGACCTTGCAGAGAGGATTTTTTTTTCTGTGAAGGAACATATAGTCGCTAACACGTCGTTTATGAGTTATGCGCAATTAGAAGTGGAGGTTTACTTGAAGTCCGAAATTAAAAACTGCCTAAACGACTGGACCGATTTTGATGAAAGTTTTTGTGTGTGTTTGAGTGGGTCTCTGGATGGTTTAGATTCACAATTTGACCATCTAAAATCATTAGTTGTAGGAGTTCACCTGAAGTGAAAATTTAAAAATCGCTGTAGCGGTCACAATTTTCAATATTTCACAACGAAACTCTGTATATTCTATTAAAATGAATCAAGGTAGATATTATCCAAAACTGAACGAAATTCGAAAATTAAAAGTGGAGGTTTAAGTAAAACTAGAAATTAAAAACTGACTAGCAACCACCATGTATGGTTCGTCTCAACGTATACCATACAAATTAATTTACCTTTAACATTTCATTAATTTATGTGTAGCAACGCACGCCGGATCTTGGCTAGTAATGTTGTAAAATATCAGGAAGGCCTTTCGGAACATATGTACCATCTTCTGCTTGCCGATCGTTGCTGCGACCATATCAAACATACAATGAGGCACAGGGTCGACTGTTTGAACACTTATTGTAAAAACATGCATTTTTCAATAAAATTATGTGTGTATAATTTCGACCCTTACTGGTGAACACCGTCATCTGCGCATAACTCATAAATAACACGTTTGGGACTACCGTATATATTTCTTCATAAAAAATTTTATTCTCTCTGCATAGTCAATCATCCCTATCATTTTGTCGGTGAGGCCCTGTTACACTCTGTATATATACGCTGTGGTCTCGAGCTAGCATGCTGCCTTGTCACGCAGCGGGCCCGGGTTCGATCCCCGGTCGGGGCAGTTTTTCCGGGTGAGGTTTTTATCGGGGTTTTTCCTCACCAGTAAGACAAATGTAAGGAAAACTTTAAGGCCCAAACGGTCGCCGAAATCATATGGCAATCATCATCATCCTTCGCCGGTGTGGAAAGCAACGGGAAGCTATCACACCTACAATTCCCTAGTAAAGCTGCATGCATAGCATGAAAATGCTATGATTGCAGTGAAGGACCTGCCTTCGGACAGAATTACTATGGATGGATGGATGGAAATATATATATATATCATTTATTTTTCTTATCATACCATATATATATATATATATATATATATATATATATATATGTATGCCTGGACGGGATTCGAACCCGGATCTCTGAGTCTGTACCTCAGTGTGATATCCATTACACCACCAGGCGAATCCAATTCAAGCATTCATTTTTCTTATATATGTATTATATATATATATATATATATATATATATTTATTTATTTATTTATTTTATACGAGAATTTCCCAGAAATTTTCTATAGGATCGTAACAGGCCTTGGCCTAATACTTGGAACGAAGAAGAAGAAGAAGACAAATCAAATATTAACATATGCTGGAATGGAAATATCAAATTGTAGTCTATTTTTTTAAAAAAATATATAAAGTGAGATATTCTATAGAGAAGGCATAGACCATAACACACATTGCATTTCCTCTTTAGTTCTCAGAAGTTGAATTAGTTGATCAGTGAGTTTGCAAATTTGACTTCTGAGAAACGTATTTGAATAGATGCAAACTTAACTTCTGAGAAAATTATTTGATCAGTTCTTATCATTATTGCGAGTTAAAAGAAAGATGTAATCAACAATGAGAACAGTTACATGAATAACTCTACCCGCAATGGAATGTCCCCGTAATTCAATTAAAATAGGCCTACTGTAGATAAAGGAAGGGTCAAAAGTTAATATTTTAAATGTATTGTCTGTTATATATTAACAGGCTTTATCAATAATGCCACTTGTCTAATTCTGGCTCCATAAACTCATAATTTAAACGAACTCTGTAATAAAAATTGTAAGGTGAAATATTAAGTGTTCTCCATGGCATGACAGGGCTAGAAGGCCCTTGGTTTAACAGCCGGCTGCTGGCCTCACATCCAAATGTGTTAATCATAGAGATAGACAAGTAATAAAGGAGTGCAGAATTAAGTTATGCTACGAATTCCTTGAGGTACCTATACCGTAATCAAAATGTATCGTGGACTTCGGATCGCAGATGTGTGGTTTTCTCGATAAAAATTACAATTAGTTAATTGAAGCGTTACTATAAATGTCATCCTCTTGATTTTTTATATAGTACATAAATTGAACGTTGTCCTTTGATATTCCTTGATCAGTTCGGTAATAAATCAGATTAAAAGAGTGAAATAAATAACTCTGTTCCATGGCGCGACAGACCTAGAAGACCATTGGCCTACCAGCCGGGCTCGCCTCACATCCGTATGTGTTAATCACTGACGTGAAATATCAGCAACCCAGTATAAGGAGTCATGTGGTTAGAATGTTCAGTCCCCAAACGGTTATAGTTTTTCTCAATCTGCATCCGCTGCTTATTATAATTATCAAAATTCCTCACGATGCGATGCTGCGTGGGCACTAGTCCCATACTTACTTACTCACTGGCACTATCGAACCCGTGGGTTCATGGCCGCGCGGACATAAGCTCTCCATACATCCCTATCCTGAGTTAATGCTTTTCAATCATTCCCTGTATAATCTACTTCCCTCAAATCATAGTTAATGTTATTCTCCCACCTCATTCTTGGTCTACCAACTGGACGTTTTCCCTCTGGCTTTCCTACAAGAAGCTTCCATGCAAGTCTTTCATTCCCATACGTGCAACATGTCCTGCCCATCGCAGTCTACGTGACTTAACTGTTATTATACCTGGCTTCCTATAAAAACCATGTAGTTCATTGTTATTTAGTCTTCTCCATTCACCTGTCTGTTCATCTCTCTTTGGTCCAAATATTTTCCTAAATACTTTATTCTCAAATACTTGTAATCTCCTTTCCTCCCTTAAAATAAGAGTCCATGTTTCGCACCCATATAATATAACTGGTAGAATAATGGTTTTATATATTTTCAGTTTAACGTTCTTTGAAAGGAGTTGGGACATCAAGAGTCTCTGCTATGCACAATAGCACGCATTTCCAGAATTGAGCCTATGTTTAATTTCTTTGTGTATCTCATTCCTATTTGTGATTATTGTTCCTAGGTATTTGAATTCAACCACTTCCTCAAAATTTCCTTCATTTGTCATTAGCTGTCCATTCCCATTATATAATGTATTTATTTCTACGTATGACCATATATTTAGTTTTATTGATAATTACTTCCAGTCCTAATTTCTTAGTGTTACTCAATAGTGTGTGCGTGTTGTCCTTTAGTATCTCCTCGCAATCGGCCAAGAGTACTACATCATCAGCAGAAACTAACAGCTTATTAATACCATTGAGTTGTAAGCCTTCCTCATTCTCTAAAGATTTAATGGCATGGACACTAGTCCCATACAGGCTGAAATTCCATGAGCAAATTTCTATCCTAATAGTAACTCAAACCAGCGCAAATCCCATAACTCTGCACCAAGGCACCATGCCTTAAACCGCTCGACTAAGGCACGGGACTAGAAACTATCACTCAGAAAACTTGTCCCGACGGATCGAACACGGTCCCACAACATATGGGGCAGCGACGGTACCCCCAGCGGTGGACATGCAATTGATGTATCTTATCGAAAAATTCCAAAGAATAGTTTTTTACATTTCACATCTCCTTTGTTCTGTGTTAAAATCAGTCCAATATTCACCGCCATAAAGCAAAATATACATAAAGATATAAAAAACAACGTATATTTGAGTATATAGGACATTTTGAATATGTATGCCCAGGAATTCACACTACAATTTGCACACTTATGTTACTTCCTCCCATTAACTAATCATAAGTATATGAATTTGTTTCAGTCCTGCGCCATAGCCAAGTGAGGAAAATAAAATTTCTCACACGGAGCAAACTTAATATTATGGACCAGCTCTAAAAACACAATACACCAGAAATATTTATAAATTCGGCTTTTTAACTCTATATAATAAAATATACGTTGCAAGGAATGCATGATACATGTATAATAAAAGCACACCGAATAAACGTTATGATTGCAATAAATGACGAAAGACGACCTTTCAACTTTAAAAATATAATTTTTTAGGCTGTACTGCACTTTACTTACGCTTGATTTTTCAGTTTATTGTTGTAAACTACAGCTCTTCTGTATTTCCTAATTTTTTTTAATATTGTAAGCTTTTTCATACAATTTTTATAACATTATTAGATAATTTCAAGTATTTATTTAAATACGCAAATCACAATATTATGACCCTGTTAGATAATATTGTGAAGCTAACCGCTATTTTCTCCACAGTGTATATTACTTAGTCTATGATTTTTCTATCGCTTTTGTGGGTTAACGCTGGTTGGATCGGAGTTAATAAATGTTTGGCAATTTTAATATTATTAGTATATTTCTTTAACATAGATTTGGGGATTTATTGCAAAAATTGGTCATTTAGATTTCATAGCGACATGCTGCCACCTTGGCATAAGATTTTTAAACTTTAGTAAGATATCGATAGTAATCGAGGATGATAATCGATATGTGGTTCGATGGTGGGTTATCGCTTACTCTATAAACTCTGTCGCATGCGCACTGTTGTTCTATAGACTGAAAATATTTCACGTAAGTTTAAGTGCGGTTTTTCCTAATTTTTATTTAGATTTATGGGGAAAAGGAACTTACATAGCCTACTGAAAATTGTTGTAACAAAGAGGAAAAAATGGAACAATTGAAACACATTGATACTAAATGAGAACACGCATCCCAATCGTACAAGCCACAATATGAAATTGTTAAAAACCAGTCAGTTGCTATTAACGACACTTCAAGACCATCAATGTCTACAACGTCGTAAACAACAACTAGTAGCACATACTCGCCCTGCTGATGATGGAAGTCAACTTTCGAAAGGCCTCCAGATAATATTTTAAATACAATATTTTAACAAAGTTGAGGACGACGGCACCTGCCGACAGGTATATATTTTAATATTTTTACCTTCTTATAATCCTGAAAAGAAAAGAAAAAAACTAGTTCTTTAGTCCTAACATAAGAAGTTGAAAAAAGTGTCTTAGAATGTATAGTCGCATTCGGCTAGAATCAATCTGAAATTTAAGAACATATGTAAAGTTGAAATGGGAAGTCAAAATATTAAACATCTCCCGATTAAAGTAGTTTTGAGAAACTGACAAGGCAAGGGAAGATAAGAGTGGATGAAGCAGAAATGTGAAGAACTAGAGAATCTGGAGAGGAAAGGAAAATATGATTTAATGCACCAGAAAGTGAAGTTAAAAGCTTGGACTGTGGAAAGAAGAGCAGGATGACTGTGGCTGATTGAGGACGAAAATAATGAAATAACCAGGGAATTATGAATACATGGGGAAAATATGTAGAAGAGCTATACGAGATAAGAAATCGTCCGGCTAACTTGGATATAGAAAATGAAGAAGATTATCAGAAGATGAAAAAGGATTTTCAATTCTGAAGGAAGAAGTTGAAATTAAGGAAATGAAAAATGGGAAAGCAACAGGGGGTAGATAGAATCCCCATTGAATTGGTTAAATGTTTGGGTGAAGGAAATTTTGCGTTTATGCAACAAAATATATAAAGAAGGTGAATGGCCCGAAGAATTGACTGAGACAGTGTTAATACCAATATCGAAGAAAAACAATGCAAAGAAATGTAAGGAGTTCAAGACTATCAGCTTGATAACACACTCTGCAAAGATGCTCCTGCCAATACTGAATCGACGTTTACGTTCTACGATGGAAAGCGAATTGGAAGAAGAACAGTTTGGCTTCAGGAAGGGAAAGGGTACAAGAGATGCAATTACATTGATACGAACAATAGGAGAAATATATATAGAAAAAAAAAACGTTTATGCAGTATTTGTTGACCTGGAAAAGGTCTTTGACAGAGTAAATTGGAATAAACTCCTGAAGATCTTGAAGAAAATTGGCATGAACTGGAAGGAGAGGAGGCTCATAAGTAGTCTTTATATGAAACAGCGCATAAAAGTGAAGATAGGAGAAGAAATGTCAGAGGGAAGAGAAATTGGAAGGGGGGGTAAGGCAAGGATGTCCTCTTATCACCTACCCTTTTCAACATCTACCTGGAAGACCTAACGAAGAACTGCTTCAACAATACGGGAGGCATAAACATGGGAGGAAGAAGACACTGAAGAACATGCTGATGGAGCTAAATGTTAAGTGCGAGGATTATGGGATAAAGATAAATATAAATAAGACGAAGGCCATGCTTATAGGAAAGAAACCAAAGAAGATAAACACGAGGATTAAAGATAGGCCATTGAGCAAGTGGAGAACTTCAAATACTTGGGTTGTACTATCAGTAGTAACATGAACTGTGGTCAAGAAGTAAAGCAGAGGATAGCAATGGCAAATGAAGCTTTTAACAAAAAGAGAAGCATATTCAGCAGACCTTTGGCAAAAGAATTACGGAAGAGGCTAGTGAAGTGCTTTGTGTGGAGTATAGCATTGTATGGTGCGGAGATTGGACATTACGACGGAATGAGGAAAAGCGACTGGAAGCTTTAGAGATGTGGATATGGATAAGAATGGAACGTATAAAATGGACAGACAAAGTAAGAAATAAAGATGTGCTAGACAGAGTGGGTGAAAGAAGAACAATAAAGAAGAGGAAAAGAAATTGGATTGGCCACTGGCTAAAAAGAAACTGCCTGCTGAATGATGCCCTAGAAGGAATGGTCAACGAAAAGAAACTAAGAGGCAGAAAAAGACATCAGATGATAGACAATATTAAAATAAATGGTTTGTATGCGGACACAAAAAGGAAAGCTGAGTTAAGGAACGAGTGGAGAATGCTGAGTTTGCAGTAAAGACCTGCTCTTGAGCAGAACACTATGAATGAATTAGTATTCCATCTGTTCGAGGTAGTATAGGCCTATATCCGAGATACAAAGAAAATCTGGAACGATCCATTCTGTTGACATAAGAGCAAATTCTTACTATATGTGAACTGTTGATGAAAGAAGGTTAAGTTAAATTCTCATTTGAGATCTGATCGTTTATTTTACGATCTAAGAGAATGTAACCGGCAGTTCTTAGCAACTACATTTCTGTATTTGTAACTGTAATGGTTTTAGCATACATTAAAATGAAATTTATTAATATAAACATGTTAAATATTTATATTATTTTATTTGGGGAATTGATGCCAGGAGAGTGTCTACATAAATTGAAATAAAAAAATTGCACTTTTTTTTTTCTAACAGCATGTGAATAATTACCTGAGAAATATAATGCTGATCGTTTAAAATTTTCGAGAAATGCCTTAATATTTAATGAGAAATTGAAGTATAAATAACCCAAAATCGCCATTTTACATTGGAAAATATGCAATAGTCATTGTTCATACGAATAACCAACTTATCCTTCACAGAGTTTTACCGGTATGGAGATTACATATATCCAACACACTGTAAACTAATCTTGTGTACACTACACTAATTTGTCTATTTTCTCACCTAACGAAATAATTGAGTGGAGAATATTATGTAGTACAAGGACTTAGTAATGAGAATTTATAAAAAAACAGCATTTTGATCTTGAAAACGTGTATTATCATGTTGGTTAACATGACGCTAGCAGTCACGCGTTCTCCATTGCAATATTGACAAACTCATTCCTGACATACAATAGCCTTTTATTTTAATGAAGTCTTACATATTATCTTTCATTCTCAAAATATTGTTTACATTGAAATTCAATTTTATTTTATCTTTATAACGAAATACAATATATTGACTACTATTTTATATAGTGGAGATAGTTGTTTTACCTTCTATTGGCAGAGGTTTTGCCTGATTCCAATATGGGCAACCGTTGAAATAATAATAACAATAATAATAATAATAATAATAATAAATAATAATAATAATAATAATAATAATAATAATAATAATAATAATAATAACATAATAAATCATTTATAAATTAAGTCAATTTTAACACAAACTATTCGTCGAAAAGTAGGATTCAATATTAGTGAGAGTTATTTTTACGTTTAATATGTAGTATTTAAAACGAGTGTATAAATTGATATATATATATATATATATATATATATATATATATATGTATATATATCCTCAACTCGTGTCCAACTCATGGTCGGATCGAGGGATGAGATGAGATCCTTTAGGGGTTTGAACAACAAGGGTGCCGGCCGACAGCGCCTGGCGCACCATCACGGGGGCAGATGAATGAAATGAAATGAAATGGATAGATGAGTATGGAGAAATGGTGGAACGAAATTTTGGCAGGGGAAAACGGAGAAAACCCCGAGAATAACCTGTCCAAGCTCCGTTTCATCCACCACAAAACCAACATGGAGTGACCGAGACTATCTCGAGACCCCAGCGGTGAGAGGCGAGTTATAAATTGATAACGAAGCACTATTTTATATTGTGCCTTACTGGTTTATTTTCATTAAGAAAATTAATTCGCATCTAATTTTGATAAAATAATAAACATGAAAAGAGGTTGGGAGTTTGTTCCGAAGGGGAAACATTCTTCATTAGTAATTATAGGCCTATAATGTTTAATTACTTTCCAATAGTTTCTAAGTTTAAACATATTATAGATGTAACGGTTCGTTAAGTAAAACTTCATAATATTCCGCTCACTTATTAATTTTCCTAAGATCTACAGAATCGCTGAAATTATCATTTATGTTACCCTATTTTCTGATCTTTAAACAAAGGTACACAATAACAATAACATGCCAGTGGGCTGACAAAGTACACAATTATTTTGTGGTGCTGTACAATTTGCTCACAACAAAATATTACATTTTAATTTTGTTGTCGATCCTATATTACAGGCTTCACTTTTTGCCACTGCTCTTCCCCTTTCATATATGTATATATAGTCGACTCTTTTGAGGTAATTCCGTAGGTATTCATATTTTTCGGTTAACCCGAAGCATTAGAAGTGCAGAGGGTGGCCTAAGACACACACATTTTCGGGTTGCAGGAATCCCACTACATGCATATAGTACTGTACCGGTACTTACACCACCATTCCAAACAATGTCTTCATTTAATTCTTATTCAAATGTTTTATTTTTCGAATCTCCGATACTACAATATAAATTTTAAGCTTAGAGTATTAAAAAAAAGTTAAATACATATCCATTGGATGAGAAAATCAGAGAATATAGAGAGAAATGGTTTACACACGTGGAAAGAATGAATGTATCAAGATTACCAAGAGCAGCATTCAACTACAAGCCAAGAGGTTCAAGGAATGTAGGAAGGCCAGTGAAAAGATGGGCAGAACAACTGTGAGGAGGAACAGGCAATTTGCCTAGCCCGTGAAGTGAAGAAAGTATTTAAAAAAAAGTGTATACCGTTCTACAATACATACGTAATATCTGCCTGAAAGATGATTTAGCATTGTAAAATAATATCAATATACGGAAATACAATGTTCATGCTTTATCAGTGTCATATTAGCTAGACCTGGAATAAATTTACTTATATTTTCTAGCCTAATATGTGTGACAAACTTTTATCTGGGGATGAGGGTTTAATCTTCTAATTTAATGCTAGGTACCATGAACATGAAATAATTATGATTATGCCAGCAAGGTGTCTAAAATCGCAGACTTGTTCTGATATAAAAATAAACATGCAGCTGTAATACACCTTTAAGGCAGTCGCATCAAAATAAAAACACGTCCTGTCGAAGACCTTATGAAATTACCAAAACACGGCATACCAGAAGAATTATATAAATCACGATCTATCTTCGAATAGCAAAATTATGTGTTTACTAGGTTTCACTGTAAAATATAAACAAAAGAAGGTGGTTCCGGTTGCCCCATATTACCATGAAGTACCTCACGGCAGACACAAGACAAATCCTTGACGTTCATTTAACAAGTTAGCTTCATAATATAACTCGTGAGTCCGGTTGTGTTATAATAAATGTACCCACTTTTATATTCAACTAACTACATTACTTATTCTATTCATAAAACCTAATAAAAATAATCCATCATGCTTACCAACAATGTAACTGCAAGCACCTGTCAAAATATCACCCAACCCTGGCCTCTCGAGGCTTGCACTGACTTCAGTTCCAGAACCAAATGTTTCCACTCAGAAATGAATTTATACATTGGAAGCAAAAGCTACTCGTTTCGCCATCTATGCGCAACTGACAAAAACTAGATGTGTATCCAAACTGACATCTAGTACCGATATTTGAAATTACTTTCATCTTTACATGATCCATTATACAGTGCAATAAATTAACATTAATAAGAGATTGGTGCTATTATCAAATAAACTATGATCTATAAGAGGTCCCCAAATTATATCCATGGGCTTTGTTATATAACATTAACAGTACATGACGTTTAAAATAGTCTGTATTTTAATACAGTATCTGTAAGTGAAAATATTGTCAAGGATAGAGTTAATATTTAACTATTTTTATAGCTTGATACTTTCCACTATTCAAGAAAAAACTAAATAACTCACTGGCATTATCGACCCGTTGGTACATGGCCGCGCGGGCATAAACTTCCACACATCCTGTCTTGAGCTAATGTTTTCCAATAATCCCCTGTATAATCTACTTCCCTTAAATCATGGTTAATTTTATTCTCCCACGTCATACTTGATCTACCAACTCAGTCTAATCGCATAAAGAAAAACTAACTAGCCTTATTAAAAATTTGTTTCTAAAATCGGTAGAAAATATTTTAAAAATTATTATAATTTTTACCAGTCTATGAATTATTCAGGAATTGATTGAAAAATAGTAACTCAGAATAGGGATGTGTATAGATAGATCTTAACATGAAACACCGGGTCCAATAGTACCACTGAGGTTTTAGAGGAATCGCTTTACACTTTTTTTTATATAGGTACTACAGTATTATAATTTTATAAATAGAACTCTGACCAAGAGGATGCGTGAAAGCGATATCAGAAAAGTAATGAAATTAAAAATTGATTCGGGCCAGATAAAATTTAAATGATTCAAGTCAAATATTTCAAATGCTTATACATTTCGCTAAATAATATTTAAATATCTAAAATATCACGACAAGTTCTCGAAACATTTGCCTTCTTACCAACGTACATTTGTGTCAAAATGGCTACTAAAATGTTGCAGACGACAGATAAATAGTGTAAATAGTGTAAAATAGTGTTATTTCCTTTAAAAATGGCTACAAAAACACAATCAAGTGTTTCTTCCGACGTATCAGATATTGAAAAGTGTAATGACGAAGTGGATCCTCGTGTGCAAGTGAGAGTTTTAATTATTTAAAGTCAATTTTCTGCATTAGCAGACCAATGCAGATAATTGATTTTAAACGTAGAATCTGAATGTCATTTACGTATCTTTAAAAGAAAAATAATGTGTTTTAACATCAATCTTATCAATTAATTTTTTTTTCCAAACCGTCATGTTTTTTTATGATTAATTAATATTTTAATTTATATTACAGATTGAATTAGAAAGGTTAAACACCGCAACTGATGACATAAACAAGCTTGAAGTGGATTTAGATGTAAGTATTGTACTAAACGCAGTACTTATTATGGTTATTAATATATTATAAAATGCATATGATAACAAAAAGAAAAATTGTGTTAATGGGATATCAGTAGGTCTATTCATTATGAAAATTCTAGTGAATTGTTATGCAAGATGTCTTAATATCATAATTAAAAAATTATTACTGTTGGAGAATGTAATTAGTGACCTAAGGAATATATATTATATATATACTTGGACCAACGGATCTGTGCCCCTATAGCACTGGCATCATTCTTAGAAAAACACAAGTCAATACTCACTATTTCACCGCACTCCCCTCCCCTATGTCAAACAACAGCCATTGAATAGGGATGTTGCCAAACTTCCCTCAGTGTCAAGGCTCTTGAATGTTGAATAATGCAAGGTTGGAGTCAAGTTGACAACACTGAAGTGTAAGTACAAGAGAGAGATAGAAAAGAGAGAGAGAGATAGAAATGCAGGGAGGGAAATGATTTGCTGAGGCAGAATAGGAAGTAGGCTTTAGTTCGCATATCTTACAGGGGCACAGATCTGTTGGACTGACAATATATATACATACATACACACACACAAAACTATGACCAGCTTCATGGGCTAGTGGTCAGCTTTTCTGACTACAGTTGATGAGATCCCGGGTAAAGTACTTTCTTGGTGTTTCATTATCACTTATCACCCATCATATCATCAGGGTAATGTAACTCCACCTTCCAGGTGCCTCAACCTAAGAAATGGATTACAATCCTGCCAATTCCAGGGGTGAAAGCCAGAAATATCATAAAAGACAACCTGGTAGCATGGAACAAAAATAAAGAAAATAAAAAGGACACACACAAAACTATAGTTTATGCCTCTATTAACACATTGTGTACAGGGGATATGGTGAAAATTTTGCCTTGTCTTTTGCTATTGCGTTGATTGATATTGTTTAGGTGATATCTCAGACATGTACCACTACACAGCTTGCAGATACAGTATTCCTTGGGATCATGGGATGTTTAATTTTCTCATGTTTTTCCATGGAAATTGTATACATAAAGTGTGTATAGGTGTCAAAATTAGAAGTTTGGTTCTTCACATATGTCCATTGTCATCATTTTTGTGTTCATTATCTCATTTAGAACCAGGCTGGCTTTCTTCTGTCTCTTCTCCATGGCAATTTGGTATGCAGGAATCTCTGTTAGTTTGAAGCTGTTTCTGATGTCCTTGATGAAGAAGGTTTCCTTTGCTAGTATATGTACATATTTGTTTCTTGCTAATGCTGTCATTACATTGAAAAGCATGGAGCTTATTGGATCTCCTTGGAGGAATCCTTTTATTTGAGTGATTTTTGACATTGTTGCAATGCTGTCGTATGTTGCAATGTAGTTGGCATCAAGAATTGACTTGATTTATGAATCATGCAAAGATAGCTATGAATTATGGTAGTACAGGATTGCCAAGTTTAAGGATACTGTTGGCTGTGCTGGTTCAGTCACTATTGATATTGTTTTGAATTTCACCAGGGTAGAGGTTCTGAAACTTACGGTAACTTCATAATGAACTATAACAGAAGCTAATGTACTCTAACTTAAGGCATAATAATAAGTTTGGTCTGTTTAATTCTTACCCCAATCATTGTTTCTGTTTTCATCTTCAGTAGTTACAGACTGTAACTACTGAAGATGGGGCAAATATGTCATAAAATATATTGCTCATTTGCTGCAACAACGTCATAACTAAAAAATTCTCGATTTTGAGTTATTGGTACTACATGAAAGACAAAACTCAGTTCTATATTCCGGAAGAACGACATAAGCTATTGTATACAATGAGTTGGTATAGTAATTTGATATTTATGACAAATAAAGGCAAAGGTATGTGGATTTCAAACGTTTAAATGCTTCTCCTGAAAAACTATGTTTTTTGAGTTATGACGTTGTTGCAGCAAATGAGCGATATGTCTAACAGAAACAATGACATGAGGTAAGAATTAAACAGACCAAACTTATTATTAAGTAAAACCCCATTATGTTACTTCCTATTGTATTTTCAAATAACATAGGCATGTTAACGATGTTATAGTCCAGATGTGAATTGATGATATAATATATTCCAGAAATCATGTGACTTAAAGTGCATGAGATACAAGAAAGTGATTGACTTTTTGCTGCCATCTAGTGTGAAGATCACAGTGTTGTCAAATGTCCTCTCACTCACTGTCGGTCTCCAATGACTCTATACCCAAACCATTTTCTTTTTCACTATCGGTGATATGTTAACTGCACATATGCTGTTCAAAAGATTTTTTGATTCAGATAACTGGATATGAATTTAAAATATTGTTACAATGAACACACAAGTCTCCATTTCACACTGAAAACGCAACACAGGAACTGAGTCAACAACATAGAACACTGAAATCATATGGTAAACATGGATTGTAATTGGTCATCAGTAGGCGAGCCCTTCATGTGTAATGATAGCCCATTCATTGTCAATCACTTTCTTGTATCTCATACACTGTAATAGTTAAGATGTTATACAGAAATATGTGAGTAGATTGTAATGGAAGAAAGAATCATGAAATGTAATGCAAGATACTCGTTAAGAATATAAATATTTTATAACCTGTGGCCTGTAAAACATGCATATCAAAACATTTTTGCTTCAATAGCCTTCTTCTTCTTCTTCCTTCCAAGTATTAGGCCAAGGCCTGTTACGATCCTATAGAAAATTTTCCCTCCAGCGTTTCATAGGACGGCCCAGTGATCTTCGTCCTCTTGGTATATAATTATAAACAGCTTTGGGGATCCGATTTAAACTCATTGTTTCAAGATGGTCTTTCCAATTTAGTTGATACTGTTTAATATATTCCAAAATTGGCGTAGTCTTCAATTCTTTTAAGATATCGGTGTTCCTTTTCCGATCCCATCTGGTGTAACCCGCTGTTCTGCGCATGAATTTCATTTCACAAGCCGTTATTCTGCTTTCATGTTGTTTTTTTAGTGTCCATGCTTCACTACCATTGGTCAACACTGGTCTAGCAAAAGTGTTATATAAACGTAATCTGGTGTTTTTTTGTACAATAGCCAAATTCAGAAATTTCCATCTTGTGTTGGTATCAGATTATTTAAAAATACTTTCATTATGTATTCTTTGTAACACTATTTGAAAATCCTTTTCCATATCATGGGATAGTAGTCAGCGTTTGTGACTACTATTCATGGGGTCCTGGGTTCGATTTTCTGTCAGGCCTTAGGAATTTTTTCTTAAAGGGAATTATTCCTATGGTTGCTCATGATCTGGAATTTAGGTTAAGTTTAGGTTAAGGATTCTCCTGGCGCTTCATTATCATTAACACCCATCATATCATAGGGGTAATAGTAACTCCACCTTCCAGATGCGCCAACCTAAAAAATTAATTATAAATTCCATCAATCCAGGAGAGAAAGCCAGAAATGTCCTGAAACACAAGCTGATGGCATTGAAAAAAAAAATTACAAAAAGTAAAGTACCGGTAACATTCTTCTGTGAGGAAATATAAAAGCCAACATACACATTCTGTTAAATAAAACTAAGAAATTGAGGCTGAAAGTAAATATCAATAAAATTAAATAGGCCTATATGGAGTATATTGAAATATATTATATAATGGACTCTTACCAACAAGTTTGAGACATTTTGAAGAAGTGAGATAATTCAAATGCCTAGGAACAGTAATTAAATTTAGGAATGAGGTGCAAAAAGAAATTAAACATAGGTTGTTCAACTCTGGAAACAGGCTTTTAAGCAGTAAAAAAGCTCTTACCCTCTCACTCTCACTTATTCAATTACATGTATTTACTCTGAAGGAGCTGTGGCAGCTATACTATACTGTAGTACAGGGCTGTCCATACTAGGATCCACGGGCCAAGTATGACCCTTATATGCCTGTTACATTCCAGTAAATTAAAATATGCTAAAGGTACGCCTAGCTATGTTAGTCTATCAGTAATGGAACAAGAATTTCTAAAATATGTTATAACGACATAACAAGAAAATTAATAAATCAACACACGCTTATAATAATAATAATAATAATAATAATAATAATAACAAACAGTAAAATGTTATGGTCATGTAAAAAGTATAACAAAAGATAGATCTGCAAGAAGAATAGAAGAATGGGTGCCATTTGGCAGAAGAAAAAGGGGACGTCCAAAAATAACGTGGATTGATGGTATTTTAAGCAGCATGTGAGAAAGAGGATTCGACGATGGAGATTGGAAATGCAGAGATGTGCCAGAGAATGACAGTAAATTAATTGGGTGCAGGAAGATGTTGTGAAACCTGCTAAATAATAATAATAATTTACAACAGCAATAATAGGAACTATGGCCCGTGCCACCTTGATGTTTCTTCCATTTGGCCCACAATACAAATAAGTTTGGGCGGCTCTGATGTAGTACTTTATTTTTTTCATTGTAAGGATTGAAAGTGAATTTTTACATAAGATTTGAAATGTTTCAAAACAAATTCATAATTTTCTTTCAATCCTTATAACATACTTAATTTTAGTTCATATTATACTAGACTCTCACTAAAATATATATGTAGTCAATATGCCCATTTCACCAATTAATGTTTTAAAATGGTCAACAAGTTTCTACAGCCAAGCTGTCATTCTCAAGACCAGATATTGAGTCAATATCTGGTCTTGAGAATGACAGCTTGGCTGTAGAAACTTGTTGACCATTTTAAAACATTAATTGGTGAAATGGGCATATTGACTACATATATATTTTAATATTATATCACCAAGAAGATCACTTGTGTATTAAATAGACTCTCACTAATTTGGCCAATCCTTGCGCATATGGATGCCGATTTAGTGGACATGCCAGGTTATTAAGAGTGTCTGAAATTTAGTTTAAACACATTGGGATTATACTTTATTAAATCAAAAGTTACATTAATTTCACAGAAAACTTTTCTTGTACATATATATCACTCACTATGAAACATGTCCTGAATTTATAGTTGCCGCAATGATGATTCGCGATGGCGGAATGCTTTATTACACAACTGCTTTACAAGCATTACATCAGTACTGCTTGTATCTGGTGTTGCATATTGTTCTCCAGGAAGATTTCTGCAGCATCAGCAGAGTGAGAAATCTTCATGCTCTCTCCTCCCATGTACTCTTCTTCATCATTTTCCTGCATGGTTTGATTATTTCTTCATCTGTTAAAGTTTCATCTACCTCACAGTTTTCCTCATTCAGCTACTTATCAACATCTTCTTCATTAATTTCTCCTCCTCCTGGAAGCTTGTGGAACATGTCAAAGTATGATGTGTCAACAATTAATGATTCCGAATTGATTGGCTCTTTGCTTTCGTTCAGTACTGGCTCCAACTCTGCATCAATGGATGTCCACACTTTTCTCCAGCTCTTCATTATGGTAGCATTCTCCACATTTCCTATGCTTCTGCTGCTTGGAAAACAACATTGCGTAAGTTGATTGCTTTCCACACCTTCAAAATGATGTTTAATTGATTCTAAAATGCCCTGATCCATGAGCTGAATCAAGGCTGTCAGAAGAGTGGGTAAAAGAAAGAGTGCTTGTATACCATCAGACTATAGAGTCCTATCAGAAAGATGACTGTGAGTATTGTCAAACATAAGGATTGCTTTCAGTAGAAGTTTTTTTTTTCAGCTCTTTTCTCACAGCTGGTACAAATGTTTCATGGAACCACCAAGAGAATATTTCTCTGTGCATCCACACTTTCTTCTGAGCACAATATTGAACTGGTAGTGCATTCCTATTATTGTTTGAGAAAATCGTGGATGTTGGGATTTTGCAATCACCATGAGCAGTAGTTTATGACTCCTATTTGCATTACAACACACCACAAAATACACGCTGTTTCTATTGTTTGTACCCATGAGCTTCTTTTTTGTTCTTGGCAGCTAATGTTTTTGAAAGAAGCATCTTGTGAAAGAGCCCAGTTTTATCAGCATTGTACAAGGCATCAGCAGTTAAATCTTCTCCCTCTATTTTTTTCCTCATCTTCTTTACAAACTCTTCTGCATCTTTTTCATCAGCTGAGCAACTTTCCCAGTGACTGTCAGCTGCTGCATACCATATAATTTTTTCCCCCAGTTCAATAGCCAACCCTTACTTACTGCAAACAAATTGCTACTGCCAAGTTGGTTGGTTGGTATCTAATGTTGAGCACTTGATAATGAAATCATTCGCTCTCTTGCACTCCAATATTTAGCAGAAAGGCTGGTCCCTTCTACAAAAACTGGATAAGTTGTTTGTTAAATGCAACTGCTTTTTCCTTTATTATTGGCCCACTAATTGGAATTCCATTATTGCATTGTTGTATGAACCATTTATAAACATTGGGTTCAAATTTTTTCATTCTCTTTTTCATAACCTTCCATTTTCCCAACTCGTTCTCCATTTAGTTTGTGTGCTGTCGAATACTATCTTCTTTCTTTTGATGTCATAAACAGTTGCTCGTCCAACATTCTACTCAGTAGCAAGGATTTTCTGCAAAGAACCTCAGTTCAACTTATCTAAAATTTCAAGTTTCTGTTTGAGGTCTAGCATAATGTGTTCCATTTTACAGGCCATAATACTGAACTGTAAAAGAAGCCACAATTTCAAGCATATTTGCAGGTTATAAAGTTTAAGTAAAATTATTAACACATTGTATGCATCATTTCTGCATCTGCATTTAACTTGAAAGCGACTACAGGCTGGATCACTGAGATGTCAGATTATTGAGGACATGATTAGCGAGAGTTTAGTATATATCCTATTTCATTATCATAAGTAATGCCACAAGTGAATTTATTTAGAGGATTTGGAAATCAAGAGTGGCATTTATTAGGTCTATTCAATGAATAAAGTTAAGATGTTTACTCAAAATTCATTATTTAAATATAGTTACCGGTATTTTAAAATATTATATATTTAATGTAAATGGCAATGTTTGAAAACAAATCAGAAATGTGTGGTTATGTTTCATTTATTTATTTACTGCAATTTCATCATATTATTTATTGCTATAAGATGGCAGCCCCATCACTGGTCTTGCCTTCCTTTGGCCAGCAACCAATGGAAGGGACTATTATTATGCTTTCAAGTCTTATACGAGAATTTCCCGGAAGGATCAAACTAATGACGACCAAAGCATGAAAAAGGACAACTCTTGGAAGAAAAAAAATATTTTGCTTTTTAGCACATGGAATGTACAAGGGATTAACTATAAAGATGATCAATTAGATGATATATTGTGCAAAAAGGGGATTTCATTAGCTGTAATATCAGAAACAAAAAAGAAATTACAAGGCACCAAAGAAACTCAAAATTACATTCAGTTTTATAGTGAGTGGTGTAAAAAAAACATATTCATGCACAAGCAGGAGTAGCCGTTATGGTTCATAAACGATTTAGAAATTCAATACATAGCTATACTTTTTGGAATGAAAGAATAATTCAAATCCGAATAAAATTATCTCTAGGATACTTAACAGTGATAGGTATATATGCACCTGTAGAAGGAGATGAAGAAGAAAGTGAAAAATTTTATCATGACTTCCAGAAAGTTATCTGCACAATTAATAATAATGATATGATTATAATTTTGGGTGATTTAAATGCCAGAATTGGTAATACTAAATTTGATACATATATAGGACCATATGGAGAGCAAACCTGTAATAGAAATGGCTTACGGTTAATTGATTTTGTCATGTTTAATCAATTCACAATAATGAACTCAGTATTTAACCACAAGGATAGTCACAAATATACATGGGAAGCCAGGGGTCTTAAATCAATAATTGACTATGCTATATGTAATAAAAAATTAGCATCTAAAGTTCTTGATACAAGAGTTTACAGAGGACCTGAAATCGAATCAGACCATTACTTACTTGTTTGTCCAATTCGTATGCCACCGAGATGGAAAAATAAAAATAAAATTAATAATGTAAAATTTGAAAAAGTGGACTATACTTATAAAGTAAGTCTTTTCCGAGATCCCACTATTACCTGGCTATACAAATGCAGATTAGACCGTCTAGTTCAAGAAACACCGGTTGGTGAAAATATTGAAGAAGAATGGCTTGCTCTACAAAGTATTTTGACACAAGCAGCAAATGAAAGCCTGGGTATCAAAACTAAATGGAATCGAAAAAAAGGACTTACGGTCCGTATGGGATGAAAACATCAAAAAAAAGTAATTGATGATAACGGGGTGGAAGCATACAAAAGATTTTTTTTTTTTTCGGTCCACAAAAAAGATGAAGATAAAGTAGAGTATCATCGGAAGAGAGCCATATGCTAAAATTGAAGTTCGCAAAAAACATAGACCAAGCTGGGAACAATTTGTCTCATTTTGGAAAATGATATCACTAGGCCTCAACCAAAAATATATAAAGTTTTAAAAATTTAAATAATGATTCAAGAGAAAATGCACATTTAAATTGTATATCTAAAGAATCTTGGCTTAACTACTTTCATCATTTATGGACACAAAAGGATGATTTATTACAAATACCAATCTCTAATAACACTGCTTTGGAACAAATTTCTATAGATGAACTAACTGATGTTGTTAAATCATTAAAAAGTAACAAAGCTCCCGGAGAAGAACCACATTAATCAAGAATTATTTAAATTTTCAACTAAAAATTTTTAGACAGATTTCTTATTCTCCTTAATATGATATGGGAAGGACAAGAACCACCACAAAGCTGGAACAAATCCATTGTAATACCAATCTTCAAAAAGGAAGTCGCCAAATCAAAGATAACTATCGGGAATTAGCTTGTTGAACTCTGGATATAAAATTTATGCTAATATTGTTAAGAATAAATTGAGGAAATTTATGAAAATATAATTGGAGAAGAGCAGAATGGATTCAGAAAGGGTAGATCTTGTACAGATGGTTTCTTTACTCTAAAACTACTATTAGAAAAGCACAAGGAATTCAATATAGAAACTCATATCGCCTTCGTTGACTTCATAAAGGCTTTTGACAAAGTAGACAGAAATATATTACTACAAATTTTAGCTGATGATAACGTTCCACAACAATATATTACTAATATCTTCAACATCTATAAAGATAATGAAATCTCTGTTAAACAAGATGGCAAATTATCTTCTTGGGAAAAGATCAACACTGGAGTAAGGCAGGGATGTGGACTTTCACCGGTGCTTTTCATTATATACATGAATAAATTAATAAATGAATGGAGGAAAACACAACGAGGATATATACCCATCAATAGGAACCTCAAACTCGATGCTATTCTTTTTGCAGACGATTTAGCTCTCCTGGCACTTTCCGAAAATGATTTGCAACGATCAATTTATAATTTACAAAAAATAGGTGCCAAATTTAATATGGAAATATCAATTAACAAAACTAAAATTATGGCATTTCATGGGAAGGACCCCATACAAAGTAAAATCTGTCTCCAGAATAAAATTTTAGAGAGATCTAATCAATTTAAATATCTTGGATATTATCTCTCTACCTGGGATGAAAAGGATATCCCTGAAAAAGTTACTAGTTATAATAAAAGTTTAGGAATTATTAATCAAGTTATGAAACCATCCCTTGTACAAAAAAACACCAGATTACGTTTATATAACACTTTGGCTAGACCAGTGTTGACCTATGGTAGTGAAGCATGGACACTAAAAAAACAACATGAAAGCAGAATAACGGCTTGTGAAATGAGATTCATGCGCAGAACAGCGGGTTACACCAGATGGGATCGGAAAAGGAACACCGATATCTTAAAAGAATTGAAGACTACGCCAATTTTGGAATATATTAAACAGTACCAACTAAATTGGAAACACCATCTTGAAAGAATGAGTTCAAATCGGATCCCCAAAGCTGTTTATAATTATATACCAAGAGGACGAAGATCACTGGGCCGTCCTATGAAACGCTGGAGGGAAAATTTTCTATAGGATCGTAACAGGCCTTGGCCTAATACTTGGAAGGAAGAAGAAGAAGAATTTATTGCCAAATAGGACTGCAATATAGTAGGAATGCATCCTAGAGGATAAACAATGAAACACATCAAACTGTATATTATAACCAACATTATAGGTTATTAATTAATTTCTTCAGTAAACAACTCAATAAAATCATCATTTAAAAACATAATTATTGAACACACAATTATTAAATGTAGTTTGAAGGAATCTGTTCATTATTTGCTATATTCAATGTATTTGTTGGAGAGTCAGTCTCACTGCAAAATAATGCTCTGACCTGTTCAGAATATTAAAAAGGACAGCTTTCTTTATCACAAAAGCAGGAGCTGGTAAAGAAAATTCAATAAAGAGTGAGGTGAAATATGACTGTTATTGGTTGTAAAACAAAATTCATTGAAACTTGATTGGTCATTGACTCCCATTTGGGGCATGAGTTAAATAGTCTTTAATAAATAAATATTAACATGTACTCTACATATTCAACAAGATGCTCGTACAAGATCAGTTATCTCATAAACTACTGGTATTGAACATACTAGGCAAACACTGGTATGCAGATGGTACCTTTACATGTTTTAGTTGTTTTCAAATGCTGGGCCTTGGTAATGAAGCCATTAGTGTTCTTGCTCTCCAATATTTCTCTATGGTGGATCCAACAGGTAATACTTCACAGGTTTGTAGATGTTCTTCGTTCATTTCTTCGTCTTTGTTGCATAGAGGACGATTTGGATTCGTGTAGATTCCTATTTTATATAAATGTTTGGCCAAATAGTCATGTTCTGTAAGCAGTCTAAATTTTGCTACTCTAATTTTACGTGCAATTTCTGTAATAATATCTGGCTTCTTTACTAAAATATTCCATTTTTTGTCTTTGGCTTTATTACATAGGTCTTGGTTTTGTTTGATTTTATATTTGTTTTTAATTGTTCTTTTTATGGATGTGAAAGGTAAGCTTTTAGTAGTATTCTGAATTAGATTGGAGCCTTTTTTGGCAAGAAAATCAGCAGTCTCATTTCCAGCAATTCCACAATGTGCAGGTATCCATTGCAATTGAATTCTTTTCTGTAGTTTTTGAAGTTGTTGAATCATTTTGTGGCACTCTTTAATTTGTATTGACTTCATTTTGTGTGAATTTATTGCATATATTGCTGCCTTAGAATCAGAGAGTATGACAGCATTTTGAAATTTATTTATTCTGTATAGTAATTGTTGGAGTGAAATATGAATAGCCATTACTTCCGCAACAAAATTTGTTGTGTGGTATTATGCTGGTTGATAAAATGAAAATAATGCACATGTAATTCCTGATCCTGAGTTGTTATCAATAGTAGATCCATCTGTGTAGACATTCTTCTGGTGGATATCTCTTATTCACAGCTTCTAACGCTAGAACTTTTAGTACAGGTGTGGGAGTTTTAGATTTTGTAACTGGTTCTTCTAGATTTAGCTGAATGTTAATTGGTTCAAAAGCAAGAGGGTTTTCTCTGATCAAAATATTTTCTTTAGATTTAGGAAGATTCAAATCTGTTTTTATTTCCGTTACTTTGGACAAGAAACTTGTTTGTGTTTTCAACTTGGTTGTAACTGTCTTTTTTCCCATTTTGATGTTGTTAACCGTAACATTTTTTCATGTTGTGTTATTGCCTGTTCCTCTAAAGTTAGAGATATTGGAGGGTTCTGAGTTAGTGCTTGCATTGCTGTGATCGGGGTTGATTTAGCTGCGCCAGTTATAAGCCATAAAGCCTGATTTTGGCATACTTCTAGGCGATTTAGGTTCGAGTTATTTGCTGTGATTATTACCTCCCTGTTGTATAGAAGTATTGGCTTGATTAATGTTTTATACGTGGTGTTCAGAGTCTTGTGATTACTACCTCACTTTGCTCCAGCAAATCTTTTTAAGATTGAAAATCTTTTCGTTGCTTTGTTTACTACTGCTTCAATATGTTTTCTCCAAGATAATTTTGAATCAAAAATTGTCCCTAGATATTTTGTTTCATTTGTTTGTCTCAGGTTTGTTTTCTTGAACTGTAGATTTAGTTTTGGGACTTTTTTCCTCAAGCTAAATATTTGAAACGTACCTTTACATTGAAGTCAATGATGAGCAATTTTAACATCTTTAAGTTAAAAAGACACGTAATGGAAAAAGTTATGACACATACTAGTGGAAAAATTTATACTTGAATTTAGGTAAATAAAAAAAAATGTTTATCAGTAAAACTAAATATATGGTCACACGTAGAAATGCATTATATAATGGAAATGGGTAGTTAATGACAAATGAGGGAAATTTTAAGGAAGTCGCTGAATTCAAATACCTAGGAACAATAATAACAAATAGGAATGAGATGCACAAATAAATTAAGCATAGGCTCAATTCTGGAAATGCGTGCTATTATGTATTGCAGAGACTTTTGTTGTCCCAATTCCTTTCAAAAAATTTTAAGCTGAAAATGTATAAAACTATTATTCTACCAGTTATATTATATGGGTGCGAAACATGGACTCTTACTTTAATGGAGGAAATGAGATTACGAGTTTTTGAGAATAAAGTTCTTAGGAAAATTTTTGGACCAAAGCAAGATGAACAAACAGGTGAATGGAGAAGACTACATAACAATGAACTACATGGTCTTTATAGGAAGCCAGATAAAATAAGAACAGTTAAGTCTTGTAGACTGTGATGGGCAGGACATGTTTCGCGTATGGGGAATGAAAGAGGTGCATGGAAGCTTCTTGTAGGAAAGCCAGAGGGAAAACACCCAGTTGGTAGACCAAGAATGAGGTGGGAGAATAACATTATGATTTGAGGGAAGTAGATTATACAGGGAATGATTGGAAAGCATTAGCTCAGGATAGGGATGTATGGATAGCTTATGTCTGCATGGCCATGAACTTACGGGTTCGATAGTGCCAGTGAGTAAGTAAGTAAATAAATTATAGCTTTAAAAAACTAAAACAACACGCTTTATTAGAAAACCGAACTAAAAAAATGAAAAATAATTTTAATTTCCAACATGCTTGGGATAAATAATTTTACCATCAAAAGCGTGGGGTGCTCTTTATCAATTAATATATTTGATAATAAACAGATATTGGTAAAAGTAAAGTCTCTAAGAAGAAAATGTAAAAATCATAAAAAGCACCCCACGCTTTTGATGGTAAAATTATTTATCCCAAGCATGTTGGAAATTAAAATTATTTTTCATTTTTTTAGTTCGGTTTTCTAATAAAGTGTGTTGTTTTAGTTTTTTAAAGCTATAATTTATTTTTTATTTTTTAGTTTTAATATTTTACAGAATAAGATAAACATGTGAATATCTTTAAATTCGATTCTATTGTAGTATGAGCTGAAAGTAATACTCTTCTAAAAAAAAAAAACCTCCCAGCCGGATTTGAACAAAACCTATGGATTACGACCTATATGGATTACAGAAATTATATACAACTAGAGTGTACTGCTCTACCAACTGAGCTCTTACAACGATTGACTAAAAAGTCGACAAGTCCGCAACCTATTATACCAGTTTTCATTTTTTTGATTTACTGATGATTCTGGCCAGGATTCTAGAAACAAAATATGAAATTATTGTATTGTCACAGGTCCTTTACAAGTACCAAAGTTTCAAGTCGATCCAATGTTTCTAAGTGGGTGAAAATCGTGTTCAAAAATTCCGTTACATAGATACAAATACACTTTTTTTTTATTTTCTGACGATTCTGGCCATGATTATAGAAACAAAATATGAAATTATTATATTGTCACGGGTCTTTTACAAGTATGCAAAGTTTGAAGTCGATCCAATGATTTTAAGTGGGTGAAAATCGCGTTAAAAATCCAGTTACATAGATACAGGTCAAGCTAATATAAAGCGTGTAAAAAATGTTCAACTTGCTTTCTTTTTCATTTCTCAAACATTGTAAATTGCTCTGTACATTAATGCCATTTATTGATAAATCCAAATTGATTAAACATTTAATTCACATTGTTAAAAATCTATTTTTGAAATTAAAAATAAAGTTGGTACACTTATTACTAGGCTTAGGATTTCTAGGTGCACACCTTTCTTTGTAGGACAAATCAGAGCTCTCTGAAAGAAATCATTGAGTGAGATTTTGACTGAAATTGAGAATGGGAACAATTTTCTGATAACTTTTTTCTCCCTTTTTTATGACCTTTAGCCCTGTTTTTTTCCTTTTTTTTGTCCCATTCTGTCCATAATTCTCTTTTTTTCCCTTTTTTATGATTTTTTTATTAATTTTTAATTGAACTTTTATATGAAAAAATCATTATGAGATTTAATTTAAGATTAAATTAAAATGCTTCATACCTCACCTCATATCCAGTCTTCCAAGTAGACTGTGGCTTCAAAGCCTTGGCGGCTTCATCTTCAATACTTTCTTGTCGACTGATGTATTATCGATCAGAAGAACTACTTCTTGTTCCCTCTGTTGGTGGACCTATATACTGTACCTCCGTATCCAGACAGAATCCGTGGGAATTTCGAAGTTCATAAGTTTTTGTTTCTTGTTTTCTTGAATGTGAATTTTTTCCTCAACTGTGTGTTTCTTTTTTTTTTTCTATTTATTAAACAAACTTAGAAGACTTTAATTTAATTTCATCATCATCATAGTACATTCACGAATTTAGGCCATTTGTTGACCTGTTTCGGCCTCAAGAGAAACACCATCCAGAAGTCTTTTGAATGGACGTCCTGGTCTCCTTCTTCCTGCAGGTTGATATCTTAACATTAGTTTGGGTATTCTGTGACTTCCATTCGATGAACATGTTGTATCCATCTTGACTTATAATCAGAAATTTTGTTTTCTAAAGATTCCATGTGTAATTCTTCTAAGATGTCTTCATTTTTTTTGTGATCTAGTAGTGTGTATCCTGCAGTCCTCCGAAGATATCTCATTTCAGCAGATCTAAGTCTCTGTATATCCTTCTGTTTCTTCACTACGTCCATACTTTGCTACCATACAAAAGAGTTGGAAGAGCCAGTGTTTTATACACTTTCAGTCTTGAATGCTTTTGGACTAACTGTGGCTTGAAGATAGAATTTATTAACCCTACAATTCTTAAAATTTAGATATTTTTGCATTTACATCCTTTTCTTCTTCATATGAGATATTGCATCCTAGATATGTAAAATTATTCACCTGCTCCAAATTTTATTGTCCAGTACAATTTTACTTCTGACAGGATCTACACCTTGAAATGCCATAATTTTTGTTTTTTCTGTGGATATCTTTAATCCATATTCTTCTGTAATTTTGTTAAGTTCATACAGACCTTTCTGTAGATTATCTTCGGAATTTGCTATTATTATTTGGTCATCTGCAAACAATAGGGTGTTTAATTTTCTATTTTCTGATATTCTATCTTCGGGTTTTTACAGCTGCTGCCGTCTTCCCATGCCAAACCTCCAAAGCCTACGGTCTTGGGCATCTTCGATGCTTAGCCCTCTAGCTTGCATTACTGTCTTCATGTTTTCCTTCCATGTTAACCTTGGTCTTCCTCTTTTCTTCTTTCTGTTAGGATGCCATTCATATAGTTGCTTCGGCCATCGCTCATCTTCCATTCTTAAAACATGTCCTAACCACTTTAATTCCTTTTCCTCAATTCTTTCTATTATGCTTTCTTCTGCTTCCATTATGTTTCTAATTTCCTTATTTGTGACACGTTCTAATTTAGACTTTCTGGCACTTCTTCGTAAATAATCCATTTCTAGAGCTATTAGTCTATTCTTGTAGTACTTATTGATTGTCCATACCTCACTTCCGTACATTGCAACAGATTCCACCAATGTTTTACCAATATATTTTTTTGTGTCTTTCCAAATATGCTTATCCCACCATATGGAATTTAATGATGATATTATTTTGCTACTCAATTCAATTCTATGTTTTATGTTCTCTTTGCCTATACCTTCGATGTTATCCATAATCATTCCCAAATATTTAGTTTGTTTCACTTGCTTTATTTGGATTCCATCTTCCAATACTAAATTTTCTCTTTCATTGCTATTTATTGCCAGATATTCTGTTTTTTTGTAAATTTACTGTGAGACCCCATGATTCATATGTGATTTTCAACCTTTTTATCATGAATTCCATATCAAAATTGTCTTGCGCTAAAATCAGTTGATCATCGGCAAATTGTAATGTCAGCAAAAATCTATTGCCTATTGGGATCCCCATACCTTTGCAGCTTTGTTTCCATTTCGTTAATATAAATTCTACATAAATATTAAATAAAATTGGTGATAGACTGCACCCTTGTTTCAATCCCTTTGAGGTGTTTATAGGATTAGACATTATATTTCCCATTTTAACATAAGCGGAGTTATCTTTATAGATTTGTTTAATAATTTCTATTAGGTTTCTGTCAATATTCTATTTCTCCAATACTTCCCATAATTTGTTCCTCGGAATTGAGTCATTAGCTTTCTCTAAATCTATCATTGTCAAATGGGTTTCTTCTCCAACTGCAGTCCGTTTTTCAATTAACTGTTGTATTGCAAATATATTGTCAACACATGACCTTCCTGGTCTGAATCCATTTTGATCTTCTCCTAATTTGTCTTTAACATCTTTTTGTAACTTTGTTTTTAATAACTTCGTAATATTCTATATAATGTGTTATTTATACTTAGTCCTCTGTAGTTTTTTGCGTCTCTTCTATCGCCCTTCTTGTATATTGGTACTATGTAGCTTATTTTCCATTCATCAGGAATCTTCTGTATTGCAATGCACTTATTATACAAGTCCCTCAATCTACCTATTAAATTTTTTGGGCCATATTTAATTAACTCATTTGGTATGTTTCCCGGCCCTGGTGCCTTTTTATTCTTTAGGGTTTGAATTTCTAATTCTATATCTATTGTATCAAATTCCAGGGCGTTCATTTCTATGGATGGATTTTCTGTTGTTTCCATAAACTCATTTCTAGTTTCTGACAGTAAAGCTTTGTAATGTTTTTCTGCGTCTGATTTTGCTAACAAATTTATCTTGCTGGGTCCTTGGTTGGTTTTCAGTGTTTTTAGAAATCTCCATACTTCTGATGATTGTGATCCTCCTATATAACTTTCTATTTCTTGGCATTTGCTTTTCCATAATTTGTTTTTTTCTTCTATCACTTTCCTTTTAACTTTGGCATTTGTTCTCTTGTATTCTATCCAATTTTCTGTTGTTTTATTTGCCAACCATTCTAAGTAGCATTTTTTCTTCTTTTTGGTTAATTCTTCAATATCATCATTCCACCAATCTTGGGTATTTTGTTTTTTATTTATTGTGCCTAATGCTTCTTTTGCTGCCGAATGTATTATTTCCTTTAATTGATTATATTCTTCTTCTATGTCTTCCTTGTAATCCAAATTCTCAATTTTAATCCTCAGTCTTTCTTTATATAAGTTTTGATACTATCCTGATTAAATAAATACAGTTTAAATTTTTCTTCCTGCTTCGGTTGCATTGTTGATTCCCTTGCTTCATCATGCACTTTTTTCCCTGTAGGGAATTTGGGGATGATCTGTGCTGTGAGTAGATAGTGGTCAGAACCACAATTTGCTCCTCTTTTAACCCTTGAGTCCTTAATAAATATAGAAGTATTTTGCTTTACAATTATGTAGTCTATTATTGATTTCTGATTGAGACTAGGTCGTTCCCAAGTAAATTTATGAATATCCTTATGGTCGAAAAATGTGTTTACTATCTTTAATTTATGTTGTTTGCACATCTCTATGATTCTATTTCCATTATCGTTGACTTCTTGTTCCCCATATTTTCCTACTGCTTCATCATTGTTTCTTCTACCCACTTCCCATTTAAATCTCCCATTAGTATTAATTCTTCATTACTTCGTATTTTCTCTATTTGTTCCACTAATACTGAATAGTACTTTTCTTTCTGACTCTGTGCAGCATCATCTGTTGGTGCGTAGACTGCTAAGAACACCATTGTTCTTCCCATAAGCTTCATTTTAATCTTTAGGCATCTTTCATTAATATGTTCATATTCTGTTATGTTTTTACTGTATTTCTTTTTTACAAACATTGATATTCTTATTCCAAATTTATATGTTTTGTTCCAGCAACATATTACTTCATTGATATAAATTGCAAAGAGTGTTGGGGATAGGGGGCAGCCTTGTCTCACACCGCGATTTATAATTCCTTCTTCACAAAATCTGTTATTTAATTTAATCTTCATGGTGTTATCTTTGTAAATATTTTGTATGTTCTGCCGAAGTAAATTTGGTATATTTCTGTCTTCCAATAAATTTAAGAGTTTTGATCTCTTGACTGTGTCGAATGCTTTTTCAAAATCTATGAAAGCAAAATGTGTTTCTAAGTTGAATTCTCTTCTTTTTTCAAGCAATAGTTTAACAGAAAATGCTGAATCAATACAAAATCGTCCTTTCCTAAATCCATTTTGACATTCCATAAGGAATTTTTCACTGAAACTTTTCAATTTTCCATTTAAAATGTCTGCATAAATTTTGTAGCATGTGTTTAACAAACTGATTCCCCTATAGTTGTTCATTTTTCTCTTGTCTCCTTTCTTGAACAGGGGTATAACAATGCTTGCCTTCCATTCTTGTAGTATATCTGCATTTTTGAATATATTATTAAAGAAGGACAACAGTCTTTCATGGAACTGTTTGCCTGCATATTTGTACAATTCAGAATTCAAGCCATCTGTGCCAGTTGCCTTCCCATTTTTAATTTCTTTAAACTTAATTTAATTTTACTATTTTAATATTTTTATATAGCGAGATCTGCTATTTAATTACTTTACAATACCCAAAATATAATAAAATTATTATTTATCAGCTTTAAATTAACTTCTTGTTAGCTTGGTATGAATGTGGGGATAGTGAACTTGTCTCTTTTCAGTGAACAAAGAACTGAACAAAATATAAAAAAAACTCAATTTCCTGTTACCACCAGCACCAATTTTATTGCCACTTGCTGGGAGACATGATTTTCTTCTGTGGTGAACTAATTTTTAAGGGCATAACTGGGCTGATTATGTACAATCAAACCAGATATTGACAACTGTATTTTTAATTTCATAAATAGATTTCTTTTTCAATGTAAATTAAATTTTTAATTAATTTGGATTTATTGATGAAACTGTAAATAGAAAATAAATCTTGCTATAACTGTAAATATTTATTCTATTGATAATATATACACATTCAAAATCTGAGTAATATTATTTCTGTAAATTGAATTAAATTTTGTTTATAAAATCAAAATATGTATTTGAAATTTACATCTTACCTCATAAAATTGTGGAAAGCAGCGGGAAGCTACCACACCTATAATTCCTTAGTAAAGCTACAAAGCATAACATGAAAATGCTATGATTGCAATGAAAGAGCTGACTTCGGGCTGAATTTACTATAGACCTCATAAAATTTGTTTTTGCATGATAGTACATTTTGTCATACTTACAACAATGGCGACCATGATTGAAATTTCAACTTCCTACATTTCAGGATTGCCAACCTAAATAACTATACTGTGATAAAATAACTATACTATAATATTACATATTACAAACCATGTTTGGGAAGTAAAACCACTGCCCTCTATGTATATTACTTACAATGTATATACAAAAATTATCCAAAAGCTAGTGTTAATATACATTATACAAAAACAAATGCATTTAAATGAACTGAACTTTATTTGAAACAATATAATACAATAAATATGCACTTGTCACCATTTTTCACTGATTGGTGTCATAGCCTCCTGTAGTTTCAACTAATAAACATTGCCCACACTGTTAACGTTAGTCAGTTGTTCATAATGATTGCAAATATTTCCAATAGGGATGTTATTATTTTTCTATTATTTATTATTTTGAAAACACCATCACGCAAAAAATAATGTACAATGCATGTTTGTGAAGTGTTTTAAAGATTCTCGGAATTTAAAAATTTTGCTATCGCTCAGTTTTTAAACATTTTCCTTACTTCTGTAAAAACCACTTTCCAACCTCGCATCATAATATACTATTCTTTCATCGGTCATGTTTCAGAAACCATCATTCCCATTCTCAATTCAGTTCCAAGAATGTCCAGATGAGAGAATCTTATTTTATGTAGTAAGGTGTAAAATTTGTGGCCACATTTTGACTTTATTGATATTTACCATACATTGTTATTTCCCATTCACTTTTTTAATTGTTTTTATATTTCAGGAATCAAGAGCTGCTTTTCGACAATTGTTATGTGAATCAACAGTTCGTATTGATAGCCTAGCAAAGAAGCTTGGTGCTTGTGTGGAGAGAGCTCGGCCTTATTATGAGGCACGAATGAAAGCAAAGGAGGTAATAATATTACATTTTATATGTACAGTTTGTACATTTACATTTTATAATATTGGCATTAGTTTCTTGTCGTTGGTCCTGAGGGTCATGGGTTCAAATTTGGCTGTGGTCAGTGGATGAAAAAATCCATCGTTCAAGTCTCTAGGGAGAGACTTTAAGCCATGGGCTCAAGTCTGAAGATTTTCTGGCTTGTAAAAGAACCTTAAGCCTTATTGCTTAAATTTGAAGAGAAAAATTTTTGCCTAGACCTGGACTCGAACCCGGGACCCTTGGCTTTCCGGGCCAAGTGCTCTACCAACTGAGCTACCGAGGTGAGTTACGATCTAGACGCAAATTTTTCTCTTATATACGTTGTAATTCCCTATCGCCAAATGCTTTTGAAACCATTGTTTCTATCTTTGCAAATGGCGGCTTCTTAGTTAAGAAGACATTTATTGGAAATTTAACATTACTTTAAAAGCCAGTAAGGCCTCTAATGATGCTTTTATTATTAATTTAACATTTCTCAATGAAAGATAAATTAAATTTGAAGAGAAAATTTTTTTTTTTCTCTCTTCAAATTTAATTTATCTTTCATTGAGAAATGTTAAATTAATAATAAAAACATCCTTATTGCTTATTTGGTTCCTCAAAGAACACCTCGAGTTTTAATACCATGTATGGTTTGTATGTAACAATAGAGCCTCTGAACAAAATTTAATTGACTTTCCCATTCGAGTAATATCTTAGTTAAAATTAAAATTGATGTTTTTATTATTGATTTAACACTTCATTGGAACTTGCCCCGGTAAGAGCATTGGTATGGTAAACCAAAGGTCCTGGATTCGGGTCCCAGTCTGGGCGAAAATATTTCTCTTCAAATTTAATTTATCCTTCAATGAGAAGTATTAAATCAATAATAAAAACATCAATAGAAGCCCTACTGGCTTTTAAAAGTAGTGTTTATATTCCCAATAAAAGTCTTCTTAACCAAGAAGTCGCCATTTGCAAAGTTGAAGCCAAGGCTTCAAGCATTTAGTGCATGGGAATTACAATGTATATAAGAGAAAAATTTGCATCTAGATTGGAACTCGCCCCAGTAGCTTAGTTGGTAAAAGCATTGATATGGTAAACCAAAGGTCCTGGGTTGGGGTCCTGGTCTGGGCAAAAATTTTTCTTCATAAATTAATGAGTAATTTTTTACATCTTACCTCATATTCAATGTTTCTTTAAACACGGGAAATAGATTACAAGAGAAGGATCTCTCTCATTTTCAACCGACATTATGACTCACTAGTTCCTGTGTTTAAAGAAACATAAAATATGAGGTAAGATGTAAAAAATGACTCATTAATTTACGAATTAAGAACCTCATAATGTTATTTCCTATATTTAACTATGAAAAAATGTTTCTCTTCAAATTTAATTTATCCTTCAATGAGAAGTATTAAATCAATAATAAAAACATCAATAGAAGCCCTACTGGCTTTTAAAAGTAGTGTTTATATTCCCAATAAAAGTCTTCTTAACCAAGAAGCCGCCTTATGCAAAGTTGAAGCCAAGGCTTCAAGCATTTGGTGCATGTGAATTACATCATGTATAAGAGAAAAAATTGTGTCTAGATTGGAACTTGCCCCGGTAGCTCAGAAGGTATTGGTATGGTAAAGCAAAGGTCCTGGGTTCGGGTCTTGGTCTGGGCAAAAATTTTTCTCTTCAAATTTAATTTATCCTTCAATGAGAAATGTTAAATCAATAATAAAAACATCAACAGAAGCCCTACTGGCTTTTAAAAGTAGTGTTTATATTCTTCTTAACTAAGAAGCCACCATTTGCAAACATGAAGCCAAGGCTTCAAGCATTTGGTGCATGGGAATTACAACATATATAAGAGAAAAATTTGCGTCTGGATTGGAACTTGCCCCAGTAGCTTAGTTGGTAAGAGCATTGGTATGGTAAACCAAAGGTCCTGGGTTGGGGTCCTGGTCTGGGCAAAAATTTTTCTTCATAAATTAATGAGTCATTTTTTACATCTTACCTCATATTTAATGTTTCTTTAAACACGGGAACTAGTTTTCAAGAGAAGGATCTCTCTCATTTTCAACCGACATTATGACTCACTAGTTCCTGTGTTTAAAGAAACATAAAATATGAGGTAAGATGTAAAAAATGACTCATTAATTTACGAATTAAGAACCTCATAATGTTATTTCCCATATTTAACTATGAAAAAATGTTTCTCTTCAAATTTAATTTATCCTTCAAAGAGAAGTATTAAATCAATAATAAAAACATAAAGAGAAGCCCTACTGGCTTTCATAAGTAGTGTGTATGTTCCCAATAAAAGTCTTCTTAATCAAGAAGACGCCATTTACAAAGTTGAAGCCAAGGCTTCAAGCATTTGGTGCATGGGAATTACAACATATATAAGAGAAAAATTTGCATCTAGATTGGAACTTGCCCTGGTAGCTTAGTTGGTAAGAGCATTGATATGGTAAACCAAAAGTCCTGGGTTGGGGTCCTGGTCTGGGCAAAAATTTTTCTTCGTAAATTAATGAATCATTTTTTACATCTTACCTCATATTTTATGCTTCTTTAAACATGGGAATTAGTTTTCAAGAGAAGGATCTCTCTCATTTTCAACCGACATTATGACTCACTAGTTCCTGTGTTTAAAGAAACATGAAATATGAGGTAAGATGTAAAAAATGACTCATTAATTTACGAATTAAGAACCTCATAATATTATTTCCCATATTTAACAATGAAAAAATGTTCTCTTCAAATTTAATTTATCCTTCAATGAGAAGTGTTAAATCAATAATAAAAACATAAATAGAAGCCCTACTGGCTTTTAAAAGTAGTGTTTATCCCAATAAAAGTCTTCTTAACCAAGAAGCCACCATTTGCGAAGTTGAAGCCAAGGCTTCAAGCATTTGGTGAGCAGGAATTATAACATATATAAGAGAAAAATTGTGTCTAGATTGGAACTTGCCCCGGTAGCTCAGATGGTATTGGTATGGTAAAGCAAAGGTCCTGGGTTCGGATCCTGGTCTGGGCAAAAATTTGTCTCTTCAAATTTAATTTATCCTTCAATGAGAAGTGTTAAATCAATAATAAAAACATCAACAGAAGCCCTACTGGCTTTTAAAAGTAGTATTTATATTCCCAATAAAAGTCTTCTTAACCAAGAAGCCACCATTTGCAAACATGAAGCCAAGGCTTCAAGTACTTGGTGCATGGGAATTACCATGTATATAAGGGAAAAATTTGTGCCTAGTTTGGAACTTGCCCTGGTAGCTCAGTTGGTAAGAGCATTGTTACGGTAAACCAAAGGTCCCGGGTTCGGGTCCTGGTCTGGGCAAAAATTTTTCTCTTCAAATTTAATTTATCCTTCAATAAGAAGTGTTAAATCAATAATAAAAACATCAATAGAAGCCATACTGGCTTTTAAAAGTAGTGTTTATATTCCCAATAAAAGTCTTCTTAACCAAGAAGCCGCCATTTGCAAAGGTGAAGCCAAGGCTTCAAGCATTTGATGCACGGAAATTACAACGTATATAAGAAAAACATTTGCATCTAGATTGGAACTCACCCCGGCAGTTCAGTTGGTAAGAGCGTTGGTACAGTAAACGAAAGGTCCTGGGTTCGGGTCCTGGTTTAGGCAAAAATTTTTCTCTTCAAATTTAAATTAAAATTATTCATGTCTCACATCATATCCAGTCTTCTAATTAAACCGGTTTCAAAACCCAGGTGGTTTCACCTTCAATAATATCTTGACCGATGTTATGTGATTCAGGAGAACTGCTTCTTACTCCATCTGTTGGTGAACCAATGAACCTTCAAATCAAATCAAATGCCCTGGGAATTTCAAAATTCATATGTATTTCTTTCTAGTATTTTTGAATGTGGATTTTTTTCAGACCATGAGTTCTTTTGGTTTTTCTATTTGTTTAATTAAGCCAGCTTTTATATCAATTAGATTTTTTCAGACCAAGCATGAATAGCTACTGCTGACCTTTCCACTTCACCATTTTTGACATTTCTAAGGGTCGTATGCAAATACATTAGTCTCTACTCAAATTACTTCCAATCACTGGTGAGCTGATTCACCGTGAGCAATTGCTGAGATCGAATTAACGGCCGACTTACCGGTCATGCATGAAAGTTGACGTTTTCGTAATATTGGCAACGAATTACCCAGAATTCTCAGCGATAAAACCACTTCCGTCATTTTCGTCTGCTATAGAGGAATGCATTTACGCTTGCATCCCGCAAATAATACCGTATACAACGACGTCTGCGTCATGCAATATTATGCCGATTCTCCTGTTCTTCCAGTTGAATTCTTTGGTAGACTCTATCAAATTCCTCTTCTCCGCGTATACCGAAAACATGATCGAAGTCTTCAAGGTCCGACATCTTGGATAAAGCTGCAAAGGTTTCAAACTACATCGGTTACCATCGGTTCCCTTCGGGATTTTCACGATAAGGTTCTATCTTGAGCTATGATCTTAAGGTACCTCGTCAGGTAGCTTACAATTATTATCGCATGAATAGATTTCTGAGTAAGCAAAATGTATTTGGATAAAACTTTCTCAGCAGAGAACGCCTTTTATTGTCTAATGCGTTCAAACATTCGACCCTAAGATGTTCTTTCATCCTAGTTTAAAAGAGAAAAATTAATTAATGAAAATACACTTATAAAAGAAAGAAAACATAAAATTCAAGGAATTAACTTACATCCATTGAAGCACCACAAGTTTCAAAAAAATTTTAAAAAGTTTAATATAAGATTGAGGTAATTAAAACCAACAAAAATGATAAAATTTAAGAAGGAAACAAATCGGAAATTTTTCATAAGTAATGTCATGAGTGATTTCCAAATCATCGATAAATTTAAAAGTCACAAAGTGATGAGTGGAATTATCTAGAGGATTTGGAAATCAAGAGTAGCATTTGTTAGGACTATTTAATGAATACAATTAAGCTGTTTACTCAAAAATCATTGTTCAAATTTTTTTATTCAATTCCCCAGATTGTCATTTCAACATTTTTGGTATTCTCTCCTGGCATGACATACTTGTAACCCACTTCTGAGGTTGGGGCACCTAGAAGGCGGGGTTATGCTGCCCCAATGATATGAGAGTTAATGATGATGGTAGTGATGCGCCAGGAGAGGCCTTAAACTAAACTTAATCTAATTAGGTGAATATGATAATGATGGCCAGATGGTGCTTGGGGACCTTTGGGCCCTAAAGTTTCCTGACATTTATCTTACAGGTGAGAAAAAACCTCACCCAGGAAATTTTCCCGACCAGGGATCGAACCCAGGCCTGCTGCGTGACAAGGCAGCATGCTATCTCAAGACCACAGCAATGTAATTACTGATATTTTAAAATATTTATATACATAAACAGCCATGTTTGAAAACAAATCAGAAATTTGTGGTTATGTTTGATGTTTCATTTGTTTATTCACTGCCACAGATAATCCCTGATTCACTGCAACTTGATCATATTATTTATTGCCAAATAGGATCGCAATATTGTAAGAATGCACCCTAGTGGAGAAAAAATTAAACACATCAAACTCTATATTATAACCAACATTATAAGTTATTAATTAATTTTTTAGTAAACAACTCAGTAAAATTATTATTTAAAAACACAATTATTGAATATACAGTTATCAAATGTGTAGTTTGAAGAAATTTGTTCATTATTTGCTATATTCAATGTATTTGTTGGAGAGTTAGTCACTGCAAAATAATACCTGTTCAGAATATTAAAAAAGGAGGAGCTTCTTTATCACAAAAGCAGGAGGTGGTAAAGAGAATTCGACAAAGAGTGAGGTGAAACATGACTGTCATTTGTTGTAAAACAAAATTAATTGAAACATGATTGGTCATTGACTCACATTTGGGGTAGGAGTTAAATAGCCAGATTAAATGCAGAGATTACGATAAAATGTATATAGGAAAAACAAAAAGAAATTTGAAAACTGAGGTAAAAGAACATCTTAGAAATTTAAAAAATGGTGAAGTGGAAAAGTTAGCAGTAGTTGCTTATTGTTAGTCTGACAAATATCTAATTGATATAAAAGCTAGTTTAGTTAAACAAATAAAAAAACCAAAAGAACTCATGGTTTGGGAAAAAAATCCACATTCAAAAAAACAAGAAAGAAAATTATATGAATTTTGAAATTCTCGGGAAATTTGATTTTTGATTTGGAGGTTCATTGGCCCACCAAGAGATGGAGTAAGAAGCTGTTCTCCTGAATGACATACCATTGGTCAAGATATTACTGAAGATGAAACCACGTAGGGTTTGAAACCAGTTTAATTAGAAAACTGGATATGAGGTGAGGTATAAATAGTTTTAATTTAAATCTTAAATTAAACCTCATAGTGATTTTTCCTATAAAAGTTTCAATACCTTAGTTGACTACTGGATGTCTCTTTTAGGTGATGTGTTAGCCACATAATATAAATTATTTATCACAGTCAGTTTAAAATAATAAGATATGTTTTACAGGCCCTACAAGAGACTCAGCAAGCTGCTGTTAGGTTTGAACGTGCTAATTCAGCACATGCAGCTGCTAAGGAGATGGTGTATCTTGCAGAAGAGGGACTCAGTACAGAAGGAAGAACATTTGATCATGCATGGCAGGAAATGCTCAATCATGCTACCATGCGGGCAAGTTATAATTATCTAAATTATTTTAAAGAAATCAATGTGCAAAGGTTGGTAAGCATCTAGTAGACTGAACATAAACCAATCCAGAAGCAAAGTAGATGAAAGTACACAATTATAAAAAGGTTGCAGTAAATTGAAAATCTTGTGTTTGTCATAGCAGAGATCTATTTTGATTTTAAAATTAATTCAAGGAACGAAACATATGTAGATATGAATTAAGCCAATAGTTAGTTTCCACATATTGGGATGGAACTAGCCTAAGTCAGGAATTTATATATTTTAGATGTATTCTCTTTTTCTCTTCATCTACATTATTTTGTGAATGTTTTGGTCTTCTCAACTATTTTATTTTGTTTCCACATTGTTCTCCCATCTGTTACATGATCCATTTTTAAAAACATTTTTCTTATTCTTTAACTTTTGTACTATATTTGGTCTGTATCTATTTATCAATCCAGGTTGTCGTAATAATTGAGATTCTTTAGCATTAATCTTTATGGTGTTAGGGAGCTGGCCTAATGCCCAACATGTTGTAACATTAATTAAAGTATCAAGGAATATAGAATTTATAGAAAAGAAACACATCCTCTGCATATTAACTCCTCTCCCAACCTGCTCGAGGTGGACCTGCTAATCCGAGTAACCCAAATCAAGGTTGTGGTATAGAATCCCTTTGGCGATTTGGGTCGGAGAACTGATGGGAAGAGGGGGTCCTTTCTTTGGGATGATAAGAGACCCTTGCTCGGGGAAACAAGAGTAAAGTCCACAAGACAACTAATTTTTAATAGGTTGGCGGAAGTGGCAACCCTCTAGATGGGGTTAGTACATCCAGGAGCTGGACCTAAAGCTTTGAGGTGGCAGCCCCACCAATGGTCTACTCTGCATAGCGTTGGTAGGGCGATCAGAGGAAATCATATTACTCGTATTCTTCACAATGGAATGCGTCCTCGGAAGAGGTGGTCTTAGATCTATTAGTGAAGACGGAAGAGGCAACTCTTGCCTAAACCAGGAAGTGAAGAAGAAGAAGAAGAAGAGAAACACAATTTATAATTATATTAAAGCAACAGGTTTCAACCATTAATACACATAAACAAGCAGTCTTTAATAGTTTAATGTACAGACTTCTGAACGTTCCCATGAGCAGAGGAAATTTTAATACATTAGAAAAAACACATATTAAAAATAGCAAAAGAGAATGGTTCTGAGGAAAAGATGATTCATAAGAAAATAAATAAATTAAAAAAAACAAAGTGATAAATGAAGGCACTCTTCAGACAGATAAAGAAATTGTTAAAAAATTCAGGAAATTTACATACCATCCTTTAACATTTAATCAGTTTCAAAAAAATTTCAGCAAATTTAACATTGAATTAGCACCGAAAAATGATTACAGCCTGAATAGATTAACCAACAAAACTTATATGATTGTTGAAGGCAACAAATCAGGGATTTATCAAATTGACTGTAAAGATTGTGAAAAAGTATTCATAGGAAAGATAAAAAGGAACTTGAATACAAGATTGAAAGAACATCTTAGAAATGTTAAAAATAGGGCAATAGTTGCACATGCATGGTCAGAAAAACACAGAATCGAAACCAAGGCAAAATTACTGAAGCAGTTATATAATATAAGGAATTCACTATTTGAGAGAAAATTTACATAAAAAAAAATAAAGAGAAAACCATGAATTTTGAAATTCCCAGATAAAAGAGAAAAAAAAAATGATTTGGAAGTTCATCGGTCAGCCAGCAGAGGGAGCAAAAATCAACCTACAAGATCGCTAACTGCTAATTCAACAGTTGGGTAGCATTGAAAATGGCAAGAGATTGCCATCTGCAAGAAAATCATAAATAAGAAGTGAGTCCAAAAAAACCAGCTCATATCAAGATTGTGATGTGCAGGACATCTGTAAAGAATGGCTGAACATGAGATTTCTAGGAAGTTTTGGAGAGTAAATCTGAAGGTAAAAGAAGTATGAGTCAACCAAGACTATGATAGATGGATGGATAGAGTTCAGGAGAATCTGAGGAAGTTGGGAATTATAGGTTATTGGATGGTTGCCAGGAATAGAGAAACCTTGAAAAGGGTTCTGAGAGAAGCTGAGATTCAAAATGGACTGTTGTGCTGCTGCTGATGATGAGTTTTTGTCAGGGTATTCTCTCTTAGCTAGTTTGTCTTCATTAAATCCCTGAACATGCACGGCATGAGGGTTTTTGTCTGCCCAGACATGGCTGTTTCGTGAGTACACAATCCCTAGTAAATGTACATTCATCTGTGAAGAGAATGCACCCTGGAAATAGGGGCTCATTGATGCAGCAGTGCAGAAACCACGTACAGAATTCAACGTGGAGCAAAATCAGCTGGCAGTAGTGAATGTACCCTTTGGAGGTGGTATGCATGTAGTTGTTGTTCACATATAACATTCCAGACAGTGCTAGGAGCAATCCATTACATGCTCAATTGCTCGTGTACTCGTTGATGGGTTCCGTTCAACTTGATGCAGTACAGCCTCTTCCAATTTGGGAGCGCAGCATCACCTTGGAGCACCACAGTCATTCCTGCTGGCGATTAAGGTATCCCTTTCTTGAAGCCATTGTGTAATTATAGCAAAAAGGGTATGTGATGGAGTCGGATGTTGTGAAAAACGATCTTGATAAAGGCAGTGAGTAGCTCTTCCATTACCTCGAGCTTCGCCATACAGAAGGATCATGTCAGTGTATTCAGCAAAAGTGTACTCAACCATGTTGCTCTAACACTGAAAGATACATGAATAAGGCTCGAACCAGTTCCGAGAGGTAGGATAAACGTCAATTGACATCACATGACCCGATGTAAGCGCCCCTCATCATATAACTGTGCAGGTGGACAAATCATGAAGCTATTACTTGTTGAGACATGTGACGTACATTCAGGCAATGCTTGTTTACAAATGGCTGTAGCATGGAAACGGTATGTTTCCGGACATGATTTCCAATTCTAAATATTATCAACTCAGTCCCCTCTACAAGTCCTAGAAGTTTGTAAGGGGAATTTTAGAGCACCCTGTAGATGTGTGTGGATAGGACTTGGCAGGAATACATAAATTTCTCAGATTTTAGTAGTACACATCCATTAGCGAGGTATGTCCTCCTGAAATCACATGCTGCCTCTTTAATCTCCACTTTTTCTTTGTCCCTCTACAAAATGGTAAATACCATTTAACCAAAATTAAAGTGGGAACTGTAAATCTATTGAAGTTTCAACAGTCTGAGTTTTGACTGACGATGGAGGTAAAGGCCTTTGATACCAGTATCGTGAAAACACAGAACTTTATGAGGTGAGATGAAAAAACATTTATCCGACTCAATTTATAAATAATAAATTACCTCATAGTGTTACTTTGCACAGTAATTTTGATTAGAATCTAAGAAAATACGCATCTAGGATTTTTAGATCATCAGTAGGCCATGTGTTACTATTTGCCTGTTCATGTGTTTTTCTGTAGAAATTTACTGATTTTAATTTTTAATGATAACCTTAAATGGTGATTATGATGAAATGAGTTCTGGTATTGAATTCCAATCCAGTATGCACCTTGATGATATAGGAAAACCAGGAAAAAATACATCAATCAGGTTGGTTGTCACCAGGATTTGAACTCAAATACAAGTTTTGAATGATATCGCCTGAGACAATTTTTTGGTCTTACCAAAAATTACATATTTAAACTATATTCAATGCACTGAAGAAATATTGTACTGTATTTGTAACCACTATATTTTTTTATATAGAAATCTTAACTGCATTTAAATTAACACATTCACATTCCGTTAACAAAAGCTTTTAATAAAGTATACATATCTTGAGAGAGAATGAGATTCCTAATGAACCGATTAGAGCAATGATATCAATTAACATATGAAAGCTTTAATTTGGCGCAACAAACATATGTCAATAGAAAACAAAATCTGCATTTACAAAACCAGTTATTGTATATGGAGCAGAAACTAGGGCTGATACAACAAAAGCTAAACAAATAATAAGCACATGTGAAATGAAGATCTTAAGAACTATTCAAGGGAAAACATTATTTGATAAGATACACAACACAGAAATTAGGGACAAATGTCATATTCAAGACATAACCAAATTTATTATAGATAGATGGAAATATTGGAATGGTCACATAGAAAGAATGGAAGACAACTGACTTGCAAAAAGAGCTAAAGAAGATATACCAATGGACGGGAGAAGAACAAGAGGAAGACCAGCCAAGAAATGGATAGCAGGGAATTTTCATCCAATATGTCTTCCTCCGAGGAGTCTTCTTCTTCTTCATCACAGTTTAGGCTTATTTACTAGCCTGTTCCGGCTCCAAATTGCTGCTGTTTCCATCTTTTCTTTGGTCTTCCCAAACTTCTTCTTCCTCGTGGTGAATAGCTGTATGTTGCTTTTGGTATTCTATTCTCAGTCATCCTTGCCAAGTATTCTTTCCAGTTTGTTCTGTATTTCACTATTGTTGTGTTTAATTCCTCTACTTTTAGTTGTTGTCTTATTTCTGTGTTATGTTTTTTGTCTGTTCTTTGATATCCTGCTATTGGTCTGAGGAATTTCATTTCAGCAGCTTGTATTCTGGCAGATTGTTGTGTTGTCACTGTCCATGTTTCAGTTCCATAAGTAATAATAGGCACTGCCATTGTCTTGTATAATTTCATTATAGAGTCTTTCCTGGCTTTATTTTTCAAAGTTCTTTTAGTGTTCCTCCGAGGAGTGATTTTGGAAATAAACAGGATGAAAATCGTACAAATTATGGATAATAAGAAGAAGACATTCCATTATGGTTGGGAGAGAGATAGGTAAATAGAGAAAGAGAAAGAACATTCTGCACCTGGTCACAAATTTTTCTATAACAGGTATAATTTTTAAGAAAAATATGTGTATGTGTTCTGATGTCGTCCAGTTTAGTTTAATGTGTGTGTGTTTCTAATTCTATGCACTGCACTTTACATGCTTCAGATTACTTTATATTTCCCCACTTTGTGTGTATTGAAATATGTTACAAATAAGTGAATTTCTGCAATCACTCCATTTTAGGCATTTCAACAGCGTAGTATAAATATTTTATCATAAATTATAACTTATTTAGGTATGTAGGTTCAATTGTGGTCAATTTAGTTAGAGAAATATAGTAGCATTTTCCAATGGGCAGTTGTTATGAAGAAGGCCGAGGTTCTTAGAAGACCATAGAAGCAAAGGAAGAAGAAGATGAAGAAGAAGAAGTAGTATTTCCCAGTACCATGTGATGTAAGTCAAGTACAGAGGTATAGTGTGCTGCATTAAAAAAATCAAAACTTTTTGTAATATATTTATAACTTTAAAAATCATCGGAGAACATATTGTTTAAATAACTCACCTCATAGGATTCATGCTTCCATGATATCGCGATTTCAAACATAATCATGTTCATCGTCAGCCATAACTCCGACTGTTGAAATTCTTCGGCCGTCAACTATTCTATTGTCGCCATCTTCAGTGCTGCTATCTATGGTTGAATTTATGAACTTCGAAATCAATGTAATTTCGTTAGGGATATCAAAATTCATTGATCTATTTTTGTTTTTCTGAATGTATATTTTTTCCCAAACTGTCAATTCCAAAGGTTTCTCTACTTGTTTTAAAAGTTTAGCTTCTCTTCCAATTTTATGATGTTCTAATAAACTATGTGCAGCAATTGCAGATTTTTCAATTTCACAATTTTTAATATTTCTGAAATGTTCTTTTGTCCGAATTTCCAAATTCCTTTTTGTTTTTCCTATATAAACTTTATTGCAATCTTCACAATTTATTTGATAAATTCCAGATTTCTTACTGTCTGGAACTTTGACTTTTTTATTGGTACTTAGAAGATTACCCAGACTAAATTTATTTATTGGTGCCAAAAAAATGTTGTATTTGTCAAAAATTTTTTGAAATTTCCTATGCATTTCAGGATGGTAAGTAATTTTCTTGTATTTTTTCTTTTCTTTGCAATTTTGTAAAGTAGTATATTCATTAAGTCTTTTATTGTGTTTGAATTTCTTCAACTTATTTATAATTAATTCTTTATCAAAACCATTTAATCTAGCAGTGTTTAAGATATGTTTAAACTCTTTATTGAAATTTTCTTCGTTTAATGGTACATTTGTCAATCTGTAAATTAAGCTATTGAATATTGCATGCTTATGAGCAATGTGATTGAAGCCTGATGATTTAATGTAATTATCTGTATGAGTTCCTTTTCTAAATATATCAAATTCAATTTTCAGTGTTTGATCATTCCTAATTATACATAAATCCAAAAAAGGAATTTTGTTTTCTTTTTCTAATTCGACGGTAAACTTTACTGATTCATCCTGAAGGTTTAATAATTTAAGAGCATCTTCAATATCTTTAGAATTTATTATTGCAAAAATATCATCCACATATCTGTACCAAGTCTTAAACATCCATGGGTATGCTTTAGTGATTTGACACTCCAAGTAACTCATGAACAAATCAGCTAAAAATGGTGAAAGCGGATTACCCATTGACAAACCCGAAACCTGTTGGTAAAATTTTTCATTATAGGTAAAATAAGAATTACTGACACATAGCTTAGTAAGAGTTATATATTCCTCTAATATTTCATTTTTAATATTTAAAGAACTTAACCATTTCCTCAAAAAATTTAGCATTTTTTCAACTGGTATACTAGGAAACAATGAAATTACATCAAATGAAACCAATCTGTCATCATGTCCTAGACTCATATTTTTCAATTTGTCAACCAATTCCAAAGAGTTCTGAATACTTTTAGTGTCAAATTTGGGAAACTCATTAAATTTTTGTACTAGCCATTTAGATAAATAATAGCATGGTGAACCAATGTTGTTGACTATAGGTCTCATCTTATTACCAATTTTATGAATCTTTGGTAGACCGTACATTCTAGGATTCGATGGATTGGACACTTTTAATTTAAATTTTTCTTGTTTTGTTAAAGTATATTTTATTTGTTTCAAAGTATTATCAAATGATTTAATAGCTTTAGGTAAAGGATCTTTTTTCAATTCCAAAAATTCTTTTGATTCTAAGAGATTGTCCATCCTCGCAGTATAATCCAATTTGTCAAGAATAACTATTTTATTTCCTTTGTCTGCTTTCGAAAGTATTAAATTTTTTTTTTTTTTGTTAATTTTATTCAAAATTGCCAAATTTTTCTCTTTGCTTTTAAATTTTTTTGAGAGTCTTTAATTTCTTCTAAAACTTTTCCAATTTCTTTCCTAATAATTACCTTATCTTCAATTGTCATATCATTTATTCCAATTTCAATATCAGCAATGTAATCTTCAACTTTGTCTGAAAAACTGATGCAGGTTTTTAGGCCATTATTAAGTAATTTAATTTCTTCATTATCTAAAACCACTTCTGACAGATTCACTACATTTTCTTCATTGTGATCTATTATTTGTTGAAAACTATTTGATGTTGCCTCAACTTTTTTCTTTTTCTTTATCTTCAGTATTAATTTTGTCCTTGATATCTGCATTATATTTTTGAACTAAATTCCTGAATTTCTTCTTTTGTATGTTTACTTTTTTCTTTATTTCCAAATTCAAATATTCAAAATGATTTTTAATTAAGTTTTCAAAACAAACATAACCTAGTTTTTTAACTAATTTCATATGAAGATGATACATTTCCAAATCCAAATTCTGAAGATTTGAATAAAATTTGTTTTTTTCCGCTTGTAAAACTTTATTTTCTGCCATCTTTTGTTGATTACTGTTGTTATTAAATTTCACTATTTTTCTGATAAATTTAGGAGCTATATTGTTACGAATGCATCTATCTATGAATTTAATATCTGCCAAAATTTTCTTCTTTTTTAATTTAAGTTTGAGAAATTTCTTAATATCTCGTTTTTGTCCATGAAAAAGTTCGTTAAATGTATTAGCCGATTCAAGGTTATTCATTGTATTTGACGCCATCTTGAATTTCAAAGTCGTAAACTTTTTTCTTTTTTTTTTTTTTTTCCCTAGACTTGAGTAGTCTTTAATTATATTTAATTAATGTTGGGAAGTAAACATTATGAGGTATAATCATTAAAAATCATCGGAGAACATATTGTTTAAATAACTCACCTCATAGGATTCATGCTTCAATTAAAAGTGTCCAATCCATCGAATCCTAGAATGTACGGTCTACCAAAGATTCATAAAATTGGTAATAAGATGAGACCTATAGTGAACAACATTGGTTCACCATGCTATTATTTATCTAAATGGCTAGTACAAAAATTTAATGAGTTTCCCAAATTTGAAACTAAAAGTATTCAGAACTCTTTGGATTTGGTTGACAAATTGGAAAATATGAGTCTAGGACATGATGACAGATTGGTTTCATTTGATGTAATTTCATTGTTTCCTAGTATACCAGTTGAAAAAATGCTAAATTTTTTGAGGAAATGGTTAAGTTCTTTAAATATTAAAAATGAAATATTAGAGGAATATATAACTCTTACTAAGCTATGTGTTAGTAATTCTTATTTTACCTATAATGAAAAATTTTACCAACAGGTTTCGGGTTTGTCAATGGGTAATCCGCTTTCACCATTTTTAGCTGATTTGTTCATGAGTTACTTGGAGTGTCAAATCACTAAAGCATACCCATGGATGTTTAAGACTTGGTACAGATATGTGGATGATATTTTTGCAATAATAAATTCTAAGGATATTGAAGATGCTCTTAAATTATTAAACCTTCAGGATGAATCAGTAAAGTTTACCGTCGAATTAGAAAAAGAAAACAAAATTCCTTTTTTGGATTTATGTATAATTAGGAATGATCAAACACTGAAAATTGAATTTGATATATTTAGAAAAGGAACTCATACAGATAATTACATTAAATCATCAGGCTTCAATCACATTGCTCATAAGCATGCAATATTCAATAGCTTAATTTACAGATTGACAAATGTATCATTAAACGAAGAAATTTCAATAAAGAGTTTAAACATATCTTAAACACTGCTAGATTAAATGGTTTTGATAAAGAATTAATTATAAATAAGTTGAAGAAATTCAAACACAATAAAAGACTTAATGAATATACTACTTTACAAAATTGCAAAGAAAAGAAAAAATACAAGAAAATTACTTACCATCCTGAAATGCATAGGAAATTTCAAAAATTTTTGACAAATACAACATTTTTTTGGCACCAATAAATAAATTTAGTCTGGGTAATCTTCTAAGTACCAATAAAAAAGTCAAAGTTCCAGACAGTAAGAAATCTGGAATTTATCAAATAAATTGTGAAGATTGCAATAAAGTTTATATAGGAAAACAAAAAGGAATTTGGAAATTCGGACGAAAGAACATTTCAGAAATATTAAAAATTGTGAAATTGAAAAATCTGCAATTGCTGCACATAGTTTATTAGAACATCATAAAATTGGAAGAGAAGCTAAACTTTTAAAACAAGTAGAGAAACCTTTGGAATTGACAGTTTGGGAAAAAATATACATTCAGAAAAACAAAAATAGATCAATGAATTTTGATATCCCTAACGAAATTACATTGATTTCGAAGTTCATAAATTCAACCATAGATAGCAGCACTGAAGATGGCGACAATAGAATAGTTGACGGCCGAAGAATTTCAACAGTCGGAGTTATGGCTGACGATGAACATGATTATGTTTGAAATCGCGATATCATGGAAGCATGAATCCTATGAGGTGAGTTATTTAAACAATATGTTCTCCGATGATTTTTAATGATTATACCTCATAATGTTTACTTCCCAACATTAATTAAATATATTTATAACTTGTTTATGTAATTAAATATTAAAAATGTTTAATATTTAATCATAAATTAAATTAATATTGGGAAGCTAAAGCTATTACTATGATAGAAATAAGTAAATTAATAAACACAATTAAATTATTGTAAATCAATGGTAAAGAGAAAAATTTTTGCCTGAACCGGGAATCGAACCCCGAACCTTTAGCTTTCCGTGCTAATGCTCAGACCAACGAGCTAATCCAGGCTTCATTCCCATCCAAGCAAGAATCCTTCCTTTACCTTTACTCTACTGGCCCCACATTCAATTGCAATGAATCATCATTCACAAATACACAATGAATGGCTTCTACCTGAAGAAGACATGAAGGGACTCCACACAGCTATAGCATTATTTATTAAATTAATATTGGGAAGCTAAAGCTATTACTATGATAGAAATAAGTAAATTAATAAACACAATTAAATTATTGTAAATCAATGGTAAAGAGATAGCACGGAAAGCTAAAGGTTCGGGGTTCGATTCCCGGTTCAGGCAAAAATTTTTCTCTTTACCATTGATTTATTTAATCATAAACTTTATAGTGTTACTTCCTATAAAGTTATTATTGCTGTTGTTTTCAAATCACTGGAATTTGGTTTACACAATTAGTCCTCTTGCTTCCCAATAAAGTCCTGCGATGTCTTTCCTGTCTTTTTTCTCGGGATCTAGTCTCCTGCAGTATAGCAAGTGTTCCTTGCTTAGGAGAACATTTTCTCCACACAAGGAGCATTCCATAGTTCTATGGACAATCCCCATTCTATGAAGGTGGTCATTCAGACAATCTAATCTGAAGAGAGCTACTGCTGTTCTTCTAGGGAGATATTTTATTGCATATTCCTATAAAGTTTAAACTTGTTTATGTTTTTGTCTTACAGGTAAATGAATCAGAAAGAGAGAGAACTTTAAGCGAACTTGAACATCGTCGAACATCACAGTCGTACCATCGAGCAGAAATGAGGGTCCAGCAGTTACAGAAAGAACTAAAGAGAGCAATTGCTAAGTCCAGGTAAAACAAACCTGCAAAAATCCATGCACACACTAGTGATGAATATACGTATGGTTATAAACTCCAGTTTCCATGCTTGAAGAACATTTATGAGTAATTAATTTTTATTAATTGAAAACCTCATAATGTTATTTTCCATAATTAATTTGTGAATTATTATCTTTTCTCAAATTGGTAGAATGTGACGCTATGAGGTAATTTATTAAGAGATTGAATCTGTCATATACATCTCACTTAATTTTGTTTTTTCACCTGGAACATGTCAGGCAAACACTTTTGCCACTCTCGTTCATCCTCTCTCTGAAAGACAAACTTCACTTTAAATTCTCTTTCCCAGGTACTTCAAAATTCATAATTTTGTCTCTGTTTTCTGGATGTAGATTTTTACCATTCAGTGAGTTATGTTGGTATTTGCAGTTGTTTCAGTAATTTTGACTTTTCTTCAGTTCTATGATCTTCTGTCCAAGAATAAACTACTGCTGCATTTTCCTTTTCTCCATAATTCATATTTATAAAGTGCTCCTTCATCCTGATGTCAGATTTCTTTTAGTTTCACCTATGTAGATTTTGTTTTTTCACATTCCTCACATTTTATATGATAAATTCCTGATTTTTATCTTCATATTTTTTCAGCATTGTTTGTCTCACATTTGCTTACATTAAGTTTGTCACTTCTTAGAAGTAAATCATTCCCCTATATCATGTGGTATTTTTATATCACACTATTGTAGTTCATTAATTCATTCTATAATGAGTTTAATAAGTCTTATTTAAGAAAGAAAAATTAACATTTGTACTGGGATTTGAACCCTGGACCTCTCATTCTCCATATGAGTGTGCTGTCCATTACACCATTCATGTGATGATACAAACGTTAACATTTCTTTCAACTTATACAATTTTCATTCGTCCAAAGACTAATAGCTGTCGCTACCATCACACCAACTGACGTCTTCTATTCAGAAGTATTTTTATTGAGAATTTATACACTACTTTTAGCGGCAAAGCTTCATATTTTCGATGTTATTATTTAAATTAACATTTTCCAATCCTGGATAGAATCTATCCAGGATGTTTTTATTTACATTATACCCAGGATTGAAAAATATTAATTGAAGTAAAAACATTGAAAATATGAAGCTTTACCATGAAAAAGTAATGTAAAATTCTCATAAGTAATGCCACGAGTGATTTTCAAATTATTGATAAATTCACGACTCATGAAGTGAGGAGTGAATTTATCTAGAGAATTTGGAAATCAAGAGTGGTATTTGTTAGGACTATTTAACGAATAAAATTAAGCTGTTTACTCACAAATCATTATTTAAATATAGTTATTTAAAAATATTTATATATTTAATGTAAATTGCGATGTTTGAAAACAAATGAAAAACGATTGGTACACTTCATTTGCTTCTTTTTCATCACTGCATCCAGATCATATTATTTATTGCCAAAGCAACACAATATTGTAAGAATGCACTCTAGTGGAGAAAAAATGGAACACATCAAACTGTATATTAATTCATTTCTTATGTCCTATGACAATTATATTTTTCTGGAAAAAAAATATATTTAAGAAAGTGTAAACAGTGGTTTCTTTTTTTGGTGGTATAATCAATTGCTACAAATGTTTTTATATTAACTCCCGCATGCGCTATGTGTTGCCATTCGTGCACTATATATACAATCTGGTAGCTGTATTTCTTACAGAGTCAGTCACTGCAAAATAATGTTATGACCTATTCAGAATGTTAAAAAGGAGGTGTTTTCTTTATTATGATAAACTTTAGTTGGTAAATTCTAGGCGAAACACGACTGTGATTGGTTGTAAACCAAAAATCATTGAAATGTTAAAATATATATGTAGTCAATATGCCCATTTCACCAATTAATGTTTTAAAATGGTCAACAAGTTTCTACAGCCAAGCTGTCATTCTCAAGACCAGATATTGATCTGTATATTGACCAGATATTGACCAATATCTGGTCTTGAGAATGACAGCTTGGCTGTAGAAACTTGTTGACCATTTTAAAACATTAATTGGTGAAATGGGCATATTGACTACATATATATTTTAATATTATATCACCAAGAAGATCACTTGTGTATTAAATACATTGAAATGTGATTGGTCAATGACTCCCATTTGGTGCATGAGTTAAATTGTCAATAAAAATACTTCTGATAGAAGATGTCAGTTGGCGTGATGGTAGCAACAGCTATTAGCCTTCAGATGAACGAGAATTGTATAAGTTGAAAGAAATGTTAATGTTTGTATCGTCATTTGAATGGTGTAATGGACAGCACACTTGTACGGAGAACAAGAGGTCCAGGGTTCAAATCCCGGTTAAAATGTTAATTTTTCTTTCTTAAATTAGATTCTATCGAAGATTGGAAAATGTTAATTTAAATAAAAACATTGAAAATTAATAAGCCTTATTTAGGTAAAAATATGAAGAAAAATTTTAAATTTTTTTCTGTAGGGTTAAACTTAACAGCTAATGTGAAAAGTAAATATGGTCTATTTTTATTACCTTATGGAAAATTTATTTTTCTTTCTTGTTTCTCTTAAACAATATTTAAACTTGTATATTCATCATTTGTGAGTACATACAATCAAAATGAGTTGCATGGCATGTTAAGAGTTAAGCATGTTTAAAGTTACCGATATGTAAATAATTCATGTCTGAACTCCCATTTTATATAACATAATTTTCAAATTTTTTAGGATATTTATACCTAAAATAAAGTCCATGAGAAAAGATCCCTATGTGAAAGGGAAGTATGTAAAATGAAGATGCGACAGATAACTACCAGATCCTTAGTTATTCTATAGATTTGGCATCAAAGAGCGAGTATCTTAGAATATAGTACCATAAATGTAAAATACCGTAAGAGATATAGACAGTATTTTTATTTTCCACAAAACAACTGTACTAACTTCACTGTATCCATTAATACAACTGTTAATATTACAGATGTAAGGTTGAGAATCTAGTAACATTGAATTACGACAAGTCTATATACAAGATTTAGTTATTTATGTTAAGAAGAAAGAAAATGAGGATTTATGGACGAGTTGAGATGTTTATAGCCAAAGCGTAGCTGAGGCTGGAATTTTGAAAAAAAATTGTAAAATATGTTATTAAATAGAAATTAACATGTTCTTTACCTAAACTATTCAAAACCTAAATATGGCCACAATGAACTTGCTTTTATGAAATTATGAAGGTTTTAGGATTATTTTGAAATAAAAAACAAATAAAGTAATATAGCCAAATTTTATAACTAACTCACTGGCACTGTTGAACCCATAAGTTCATGGCTGTGTGGACATAAGCTCTCCATATTTCCCTATCCTGAGCTAATGTTTTCCAATCATCCCCTATATAATCTACTTCCCTCAAATCATGGCTAATTTTCTTTTCCCACCTCATTCTTGATCTACCAATTGGACATTTTCCATCTGGTTTTCCTACAAGAAGCCTCCAACCCCTATTTCATTCCCTATTTTTGTCACATGTCCTGCCTGTGACAGTCTATAAGACTTAACTGTTCTTATTATATCTGGTTTCCTATAAAGATCATGTAGCTCACTGTTTAGTATCTTCTCCTCCATTTGCTGTCTATTCATTTCTCTTTGGTCCAAAAATTTTTATAAGAACTTTATTTTCAAATATTCATAATCTTTTCTCCTCCCTTAAAGTAAGAATCCATATTTCGCATCCATATAACTGGAAGAATAACAGTTTTTTATATTTTCAGTTTAACTTTTTTTAGAGAAATTGGGATGGCAAGAGTCCCTGTAATTCATAATTGCTTGCATTTCCAGAATTGAGCCTATGTTTAATTTATTTGTGTATCTCATTCTTATTTGTAATTATTGTTCCTAGGTATTTAAATTCAGCATCTTTTTCAAAATTTCCCTCATTTGTTACTAACTGTCCATTTCCATATTATAACGCATTTCTATATGTGAACATATATTTAGTTTTATTGATGTTTACTTCCAGTCCCAATTTCTTACTGTTACTCAATAATGTATGTGTTGGCCCTTGGTGTCTCCTCCCTATCACCTAATAATACTATATCTTCAGCATAAACAACAGCTTATTAATACAATTGAGTTTCAGGCCTTCTTCATCTAAAGATTTGGTGACATGCTCTATACAAAATTGAATACTAAAGGAGATAGTGCATCTCCTTGCTTTAATCAATTGCGAATTTAAAAAGTATCTGAAAACTCTTTGCCTACACACACCCTACTCTTTGTGCCTTTAGACACATTTGAATAAGTCTAACTAACTTTTTAGGAATTCCAAACTCCAGAAAGATACTATATAACTTCTCCCTCTTAATTGAATCATACGTCTTTTAAAGTCTACATACAGTTGATGCACAGTGCCATTATATTCCCATTTCTTTTCTAAAATCTGTCGTATTCTAAAAAATCTGATCTGTTGTAGACCTGTTTCTTCTAAATCCACATTGATGATCTCCTATATCCAAAATATGTACAGTAAAACTTGTTTAATCTGGAACATGAATAATGCAGAAATCTGTCCAATGTGAACAAATTTATTGGTCCTGGCAAAATAATAGTAATTATACCGGTATTTATTTTGTATAAAAGGGAATCTGTCCAATGCGGAAATGGAAGGATATTTGTACACAATTCATAAAAAGAAATGTTTATAAGGCGGAAAGATAGAGAGAGAAATAAATTAGTTTCCACTTAATTGCATTCCTGTTAGGCAAATTAACAATAAGTGATGAATCCTGCCACCGGGTTAAGTAGAGTTTCTACCTGTATCTGGAATTTTCTTTCAGCCTCACTGCACACCTGTTTTGCAAAATACAGGCTCGTTTAACAAATATTTGGCCTGTGATATCTGTCTTACAAAATTAAATCTTAAATTAGTTTAAGATCTGAGACTGATTGTGTATGTATCTTTTACAGGTAAGTAAAGTAAAGTGATCCCACTACAGGCCTCAGGAGACCCTTGGGATAGTAGGAGGTTAAGGCTCCCACTTTTTCTGGACAATCGGCACTTGATGTCAGCTGGGTTGTCAGCCCTGCGTGACGGCTGCCTTTACCCCCAGAACAAGGATCTGGTACTCAATTCCATTAGAGGCTGAGTCGAACCCAGGGCCATAGTGCTGCCAGAAGGTTTAGGTCAGTTTAAAAATCCTGACCCCACCGGGACTCGAACCCTCAACCTTCTGACTTGTAGCACAGTGCCTTAACCACTATGCTACGGCGTTAGCCTTCTGAATTTACAGAATAAAGATGGCTAAATCGTATGTATCATTGTCATTAAATGAAAAAGTGAAAGTGATTGAAAACTTTTATAAGATTCGTGATATATTCCATTAAAAACGAACCCAGTACGTGTAACCCCCTCTACCAGATCTTCAGTGAAACACCAGTTTTGTATCCTGCTGATGATGGGACTAGTCCCGAAAGAGCTACAGATAAATAACTAATAAATTTGAGGAGACGGACCTTGTAGGAAAATATTTAATAATTTTATACTTTAATTGTGATTGAAAATAAAGAAAAACAAACTCTCAGTACGCTAAATTTAAATGTGGAAAAACCCAAGTTTATAAGATTTTAAAACACGAAGAAAAAATAATGAATGAATGGATGCATGGAAATGGTCAAATGAAGAGGGAAAGAAAAAGGAAATGAAGAAATCATCTAGGCATGGGAGTGTTTTATAAGTCCACAATAAAAAAATATCCAAATTTTCGAACTGATGCTCCAAAGTCAAGTTCTAGCTGTTGCTATATCCATAGGGAATAGTGATTTCATGGCATCTTCAGGTTGGTGGTTGACAGTTTTAAAAGACGACACAATGTAGTGTTAAATTAAATTTGCGGGGAATCAAAGGATGTGGACGAAAGTATTGTTAGTGAGTGGAAACTGAAACTACATACTTTAATTTCAGGATATGCGCCTAAGAGACATGTTAACGCTGACAAAAATGGGACTGTTTTTTTGCGCGTTACCATCCAAGTTGCCCGTACATACTATTACTTCACTTCCCAATGGCAGCGGAATTACAATTAATCCAAGGTACATCAAAAGACAAATACAGTGCTCTATAATCGATGATTGGTTAATATTTAATTAAAATTCGTCGGAGAACATATTGTTTAAACAACTCACCTCATATGATTCATGCTTCCATGAAATCGCGATTTCAAACATAATCATGTTCATCATCAGCCATAACTCCGACTGACGAAATTCTTCAACATTAATTAAATATTGGTTAATATTTTTTTTTTTTATAATGCAGAACGTTGTCTAATGTGGGAAAAAAAAAAGAAAAAATCGTCCCATGCGATTCTGCTTCGAACAAGTTTTACTGTACCAACAAAATTTAATCATTGCATGAACTGACATTTATGAATGCAAAGTCAGCTATCTGCATTATTACTTGCAATAGTTAAACAAATGAAAGTTGTTGCAGTTGATACTGCCAATTGACAAAATGAAATGCAAATTGTTTCACAACTAGAAAAATAGAAGGGATTGTAATGTCAGGAGTGTTTCTTTACGAAAAAAATTCTTCATGGCATAACAGGCCTAGAAGGCTGGCCTGCCAGTCAGCTGCTGGCCTCACATTATAATCACAAAGGTGGACAATCATTCAGCCAGTATAGGGGTGATATGTGGTCAGCATGTTGGGTTCCCGAATATTATAGCTAGGTTTCTTAACCTGGAATCGTTACTCATTGTAGCTATCCAAATTCCTCATGATGCTGGTGGACACCAGTCCCATACTGGACAGAATTCCATGATAAAAATTTCTTACTCCATGAGGACCCATACCAGTGCAAGTGAACATAAATTGAAGTAAAAAACCAAAAAATGTACAAATTATTGTAGCAGCATGTGAATAATTCCTGAGGAATATAATTATATATATTTGAAGAGAAAAATTATACACTCAGATTGGGGTTGAACCAGGACCTATGACTTTCTAGGCTAATACTCTACTGACTGAGCTACCTGAGCAAGTTCCAATCTAAACACAAATTTTTTCTTATATGTATTAATAATTCCTGTGCACCAAATGCTGTGAAATCTTAGCTTCTATGAGGGTCACTCAGAAAGTTTCCGGATACTGGCAAAATTTTAGAGATAATATAAAACTTATCATTACATCTTCTCAAAGTACTCTCCCTTAGCATCTATGCATCGTTGCATCCTCCTGAACAACAACTGGAAGCATTGGGGCCAGTCACTTTCATCCAGTGCACAGAGCTCCCCTTAGTATGCTGCAACCGCTCTTCAGATGTTGAAAACTCCTTCCCAAGCAATTGAGCCTTCACCGTAGGGAACAAAAAGAAGTCTCACAGTGCCAGTTTCAGACTGTAAGGAGGATGGGTCAACAGCTGCACAGGAGTCCCCCTCAGAAAATAATTTGTCAGATGGGCGGTGTGGACAGAGGCATTGTTGTGGTGCAACAGAGTGCCCCTCAGTTCAGCTCTTGGCTGCTTTTCTCGCAATTTTTGGAATACCTGTGGGAAGGCAACTGTACAACTGTGCAGTCACTGTCCTTTGATGTTCAAGTGGCATTATTGCCATATGACCACCTGTAGCAAAGAAAGTGAGCATCATTTTCTCCCCAACACTTTTTGCTCTCTTCACTTTGACTGGTCGATCATCATCAGGAAAGACCCATACCGATGACTGACGCTTTTTATCTGGATCATATTGGTAAATCTAGGTCTTGTCACCTGTAATGATCTCAGAAATGCGGCGAGAGTTTCCATTGTTGAATCTTCTAAGCATTTCATGGCACCATTCCACTCGAGTGATCTTTTGACCTTCAGTGAGTCTATGTGGCACTCAATGAGATGACACCTTGCTGACTCTAAGATAGATGTGCAGAATTTTTTCAACATCCGCCAATTGTATCTTCAGGGATGCCTCAATATCTTTATAACTCATACGGCATCTTTTCGCACCATCTTCTTCACAGCATCAATGTTTTCTACAGTCACTGCCATCGACGGGCCTCACACTCCTCTCTTCATCTTCAAGAGAGGTTCTATCTCTCTTAAACTCCGCAAACCAATTGAAAACTGTGGCACTGGAAGGGGCAAGGTCCTCAAAAGTCTGTGTAAGCCTTTGTGCCTGGTTTAAGCTACTTTTAAAATCATAGAAAATCATTGCTCGAAAATGTTCTCACTATGATTCCATGTTGCAGTCTGATAGTACCTGTCACCCCCTACCATTTGACCCACAGCTGCTAAGGGATGAGGGGTGTGGGCAGATGAAAACTATGTCAGCTGACTAACAAAGGACCTCCCCACACGCTGCTGGCACTGTTATCTTTCTGTCGTAAATGGTACAGTCAGGTCTGGAAACTTTCTGAGTGACCCTCGTATCTTGCAAATGGCAGCTTCTTTATTAAGAAGACATTTATTTGGGAATTTTACATTATATTATAAAGCCAGCATGGCTTCTTTCAATGTTTTTATTATTCATTTCATACATCTCAGTGATGGATATCATTGAGATGTATGAAATGAATAATAATTATATATTACTTACTTATTTTAGGAATTCTCACTATGAGGTATATTCATTAAGGTAGAATTTTTATCACTCACCTCATATTGTTAATAATTATATATGTTGATTTTTTAAAAAAAAATTGCAAGAAATGTCTTTAATAATTGAATGAGAAGTTGAGGTAGAAATAACCTAAAATCACCACATTTACAATGGAAAATATGCATTAGTCATTACTCATATGGAGTAGCAAGCTTATGAGAAACATGCTAACAAACAAATGAAGGTCACCGAATGTGCTGACATGGTCAGTATTGTCTTAAAACACTTAATCTCTTTTTTTTATCATTGCCTTCAGGTTATCTTTATGACATTTATGTTTTCTCTCCTGGCATTGGTAGAATTGTAACCCACTTCCTAACTTGGGGTGCTTGGAAGGCTGAGTTACATTACCTCCAAATGGAAAGACAATTTAGGGTCGCATGTTTGGACGCATTAGGCAGTAAAATGCCTTCTCTGCTGAGCAAGTTGTATGCTAATACGATTTTGCTTACTCAGAAATCTGTTCATGCGATAATAATTGGTTAAATTTGTAAGCTACCTGCGGAGGTAGCTTAAATGAGCAACTCAAATTAAAATCCCGAAGGGAACCGAACGGGAACCGATGGTAATCGATGTACTTTGCTGCTTTATCCAACATTTATCCAAGATGTCGGACCTTGAAGACTTCGATCATGTTTTCGGTATACACGGAGAAGAGGAATTTGATAGAGTCTACCAAAGAAATCAACTGGAAGAACAGGAGAATCGACGTAATATTGCGTGTCGCAGACGTGTTTGTATACGGTATTATTTGCGGGATGCAAGCATAAATGCATTCTTCTATAGCAGACGAAAATAACGGAAGTGGTTTTATCGCTGAGAATTCTGGGTAATTCATTGCCAATATTACGAAAACGTCGACTCTCGTGCATGACCGATAAGTCGGCCGTTAATTCGTTCTCAGCAATTGCTCACGGTGAATCAGCTCACTAGTGATTGGAAGTAATTTGAGTAGAGAGTAATGTTCTAACATACGACCCTTAAACCCAAAGCATGAGTATGCAGGCTGGTTGAAGGTGTCTAACTAAATCTTTTGACAATCATCATCAGTATTTTACAGTCCGATTCGAGCCTTGGCTTCCCTTAGAGCCCTCTTCCAGGCTTCTCTGTCTCTGGCAACCAGTCAGCTTCCTCCGATCCTCTAAAACTCCATAATCCAATGCAGTCTCAGTCATCCCACATTCCTCCTTCCTTCATATTTACTTTCCATAATTTTCTTGGTTATCTCATGCTCAATCATTCTTTGTACTTACCCTGCCCATCACAACCTTGAAACTGTAATTGATAACTTCTCAGCAGACTTATACAACTGATAATTCTGAAGTTATATCTTATATGCCATTCTGCCTTGTCACATATTGGGCCATATATTTTTCTTAATATATTCTTTTCAAATGAACTCAGTTCTTGTCATACAAGTCTTGGACAGGATCCATGTTTCACTGCCATGTATTAATACTGGTTTCACCAGAAATTATATAGATTACATTTCATTTCTTTTGTAAGAATCCTTAATCAAAGTATCTCAATAATCAAGTATGTTTTATTGGCATGTTGAATTCTCCAATCTAAAATATATTTTAAACACAGCAGCCAATGAAAGTATAGGAAGAAAGAGATGGACAAAAGACATGGCTTACGGAAGTGGGATGAAAACCTCGCCAGAATTATTAATGATAAACAAGAAGCATATCGAAAATATCTATCAACTAGAACACTTGCTGATGAAATAGATTACAAACAGAAAAGAGCAATAGCAAAAAGAGAAGTTAGAAGATTGACTTGAAGAAGGCATTTGACAAAGTAAATAGAAACAAATTATTAGAAATCCTCAAATATGATGGAATCCCAGACCAACTGATAAAAGCTATATATGATATTTATATGGATAATTAAATTCAAGTTAAGATTGAAAATAAAATCTCTGAATGCAGACCAATTAATCAAGGAGTTAGACAAGGATGTGGTTTTTCACTAATGCTCTTCATAATATACATGAACTCAATTATTAAAGAATGGAGACTACAACCACATGGCAGTAACCACTTAATACGAGGGTCATACTGAAAGTCGTGAGCAACCCATTGTTAAAATTCAAATTTCAACAATGTAACAAAAACAACTTAGCAGGATCGTAATCTACAGACTTTATACCACAACATTGCGGTTTTGTGGCGTCATAGCTTCTATCATGTGACCATACGCAGTGTTTCCAAAATGGCAGACATCAATGTTTTGTTTCGACAGCGCGCTGTCATTGAATTCCTTGTTAAAGAGGAACAATCTGCTGTTGATATTCACCAAAGTCTTCAATGTGCTTACGGAGATGCCTGCATGGGTGAAACATTTTAAAGATAGGAACACGAGTATCAAAGGTGAGCCTCATAGCGGTCGCCCACGCTCTGCCTCCACGGATTGCAACAAGGAAAGAGTTGATGCGCTCATTAGAGACGACAGGCGTATCACAGTGAATGAAATCGCTACAAAACTTGCAGTAGGACACAGTGCAGTGCAAGAAATGATTCACAGCTTAGGTTACCGAAAAGTTAGTGCCCGTTGGGTTCCACGTTTATTGAGTGAAGACCACAAACTTCAGAGAAGAACCATCACCCATAACCTTCTTCAGAGATTTCGAAATGAAGGTGATGATTTTTTGACGAGTATTGTGACAGGTGACAAAAGCTGGTTTCATTGCTACGAGCCTGAAACAAAATGCCAGAGTATGGAATGGCACCACTTGAATTCGCTATCAAAGAAAAAAGCGAAGACAGTGCAATCTGTTGGGAAAGTTATGGGCAGCGTCTTCTGGGATGCGCAAGGTTGCATTCTGGTTGAATTTCTTGAACCTGGGCAAACCATAAATGCTGCCCGCTATATCCAGACACTTGTGAAGCTCCATCATGCATTGCACGACAAATGCCATGGAAGGATGATCATTCTGCAACACGATAACGCGCGTCCTCACACTGCTATGCCACTGTCGAGAAGATCAGGACATTTGGGTGGGAAACTCTTCCACATCCTCCCTATATTCCCAATTTGGCACCCTCTGACTACCATCTTTTCGGTTCTGTGAAAGAGCAGATGAGAGGCTAACGCTACGAGACGCTGGAGGATATTCAGAAAGCAGTGCGTCAGTGTCTTCGAGCAGCTGGAACGGACTTCTATCATAAGGGAATTTTCAAGCTTGTAGAACGCTGGACAAAATGTGTGCAAAGAAATGGAGACTTATGTTGAAAAGTAGCACAAAGGTCCATAGATTAACATGGTGAACTTGGTTTGTCTAAAATAAATATTATGATTGTTTAAAAAAATGTTGCTCATGGCTTTCAGTATGACCCTCGTAGATTGTATAATTTAGACAACTATTATTTGCAGATGACATTGTGTTTATAGCGAATTCGGAAGATGACCTACAACATTCAGTCCACTCTTTTCACCAAATTGCAATAAACTACAACATGGAATATTTAATTTTAGGAAGTTATATTTTGAGGTTATTTTAATTATATTATTTTTAGTCTGGACATCTTACCTCAATATTAATGTTGATTTGTTCTTGGACATGTTTCAAAACAATTCTGTTTTATCGTCAGCTTTCCCAGACTGGTTTTATTTATGTTGCATTATGTTGCACAACCTGGATGTCGATGTCAGCTCCATCCTGTGGTTGGCCAAAAATGATAAACAGAAGTAATCTTGAAAAAGAAGAACCACCTATGAAAAAATATAGGAAATTCACATATCACCCTTGGGTACACAATAAATTCCAAAAGATATTTGAGAAGTTTAATATTAAATTAACACCGAAAAATAACTACAGTTTAAATAAACTAATAAAAACCAACAAAAATGAAAAAACTGATAAAAATAAAATGTCAGGAATATATCAAATTGAATGCATGGGTTGTGAAGATATATATATAGGAAAAACAAAAATAAACCTAAAAATTAGAACCAAAGAACATATAAGAAATATTAAAAATGGGGAAATAGAAAAATCTGCAGTTGCTGCTCATGTTTGGTCTGAAAAACATAATATAAATTCAGACACTAAGTTATTAAAACAGTTAGAAAATACAAAAGAGCTGACTATTTGGGAAAAAATCTATATTCAGAAGGACAAAAACAGTGTTATGAATTTTGAAATACCGACGGAATGCGACCTTGTTTGGAGGTTCTTTGGCCAACCACAGGATGGAGCTGACATCGACATCCAGGTTGTGCAACATAATGCAACATAAATAAAACCAGTCTGGGAAAGCTGACGATAAAACAGAATTGTTTTGAAACATGTCCAAGAACAAATCAACATTAATATTGAGGTAAGATGTCCAGACTAAAAATAATATAATTACAACATGGAAATCTCAACAGAAAAATCTAAAGTCATGGCTTTCCTAGGAAAAGACCCAGTTTGCAGTAAAATTGTTATTAATAATAAAATATTAGAACAAACCAACACATTTAACTATCTTGGATACCAAGTTACATACAAAGAGGAAAAAGATTGTAGTCAAAAAATTATAAAATTTAACAGAGTGACATGAATTATAAATAATATTTTCAAGCCAAACACAGTACAGCAACACACACGAACTAGAATTTATAAAACACTGGCCAGACCCATATTATGTTATGGCAGTGAGGCCTGTACAATTCGCAGTGTAGATGAACAAGGACTAACTGCAGCAGGAATGAAATTTATGAGACGTACTGCAGGTTACTCAAGAACAGACCTTAAAAGGAATTCTGAGATTCTCAAAGAATTACAAACAGAATCAGTCATGGAATATGTACAAAAATACAGACACTATTGGAAATCTCACGTAAGAAGAATGAGCAGAACAAGAATACCACGTCATATTTAATTTAATTACCAGCCACCAGGCAAGAGATCTTTAGGCAGACCCTTCAAACATTGGATTGAGACCGTAACAGACCACTAGGTCTATCACATAAAAGGAAGAAGAAGAAGAATTCTCCTTCTAGTTTTTTTTCGTTGTTGTTGGTATCATTAACTAAGGAGCAAATGTAGAGGTCCTCTGAAATTTATATTGATTATTATTTATATCAGTTATTTGTGTTAGATGTATTTTTTGTTACCAATAATCATATATTAATTTTTCTATTCATTTACTTTCAACCCCATTTTGTTAGCTGCTGTTTCTACTGCCATGAAAGTTCTCTTGATATCTTTCTCTGATCTACCTAAGATGTCTGTGTCATCGGGATAAACTAATATTTGAGTTGATTTATAGAGTATTGTACTTCTAGGGCCGCATGCAAATACATTAGTCTCTGGTGAGTTGAGTTTTCCGTGAGAACGTGCAAAGTTTGAATTAGCGACTTGCTCACTGGTCATGCATGAAAGTAGTTTTTTTCGTAATATTGGCAAGAAATTATCCAGAATTCTCAGTGATAAAACCACTTCCGTTATTTTCGTCTGCTAGAGGAACGTATTTACGCTTGCATCCTGCAAATATAACCGTATATGACGACGTCTGCATTGCGCGATATTATGCTGATTTTCCTGTTCTTCCAGTTGAATTCTTTGGTAGACTCTATCAAATTCCTCTTCTCCACTTATACCGAAAACATGATTAAAGTCTTCAAGGTTCGACATCTTGGATAAAGCAGCAAGGCAGGCAGCAAGGTTTCAAGTACATCAGTTACCATCGGGTTGCTCACGATTCGTTTTCTGCAAAGTCACCTTGCCAGGTATTATTATTGCATGAACAGATTCTTGAGTACGCAAAACGTATTTGGATGCAACTTTCTCAGCAAAGTACATGTTGAGAACGATTTTTATGGTCTAATACATTCATAGATACAAGCCCTAGTTTGTATATCAACATCTCTTATCAATTTTTCTAGGGTGATATTATATAAAAGAAGGCTAATGAATTACTTTGTTTTATAAATCATATTTGAAGAGAAAAATTATACGCTCAGACTGGGACTTGAACCCAGGATCTTTGGCTACCGACTGAGCTAAATGCAAATTTTTCTCTTATATACGCTTGTCTTAGTTCATTCGTTATTCTAAAAGATTCCAATAGATTAGACTGGAGCTTTATTTGACATTGGCTGTTGTCCATGCAGGCCTAACTAGTCTCCCTAATTAGTCTCACTAGCTTATTAGGAATTTTCAACTTCATCATTGCATAGTAAAGACCAGGTCTATAGATGCTATCATATGCTGTTGAGAAACCAATAAGTAGGTATTTTCTGTCCAGCCTAAGAAAGACACTTCAGGAAAATAAATGGGCAGGTAATCCACGAAGCACATGACTGCTGCATTTACTACGATTCGTTCTTGATCAAAGCACAGTTCAGTGGAAGCAAAAAAATAGATCATGTACTCGATTAATATAATTACATATTTAAAGCTATATATATATTAACTATAATTGATCAGAACACAGTATATACCTACATATTTGTTCGAAGGTCGGAGACTAACTAAAAATTTGCATTTGTTTGAAACTAAATGATTCTTGAGAAGAAGTTGAATGTCAGTTACAAATATGGTGGCTGTCAGGTAGTTTATGTTAACTTAACTTGGTGATGTCCCGCGCCGTAGCCGAGTGGTTAAGGCAGGAAGCCTTGGCGCAGAGCTACGGGACTTGCGCTGGTTCGAGTCTCCATGGGGGAAGAAATTTTCTCATGGTATTTCGGCCAGTATGGGACCGGTGCCCACCCAGCATCGTGAGGCATTTGGGTAGCTACATTAAGTAGCGGCTCCAGGTTGAGAAAACCAGCTATAACGGCTGGGGGACTCGACATGCTGACCACATGTCACCCCAACACTGGCTGATGATCATCTACCTCTCTGTGATTGACACATATGGATATTAGGCCAGCAGCCGGCTGGTAGGCTAAGGGCCATATAGGCCTGTCACGCCAGGAGTTTAACTTGGTGATAAAATGTGTGATCAAAATTATTAGAAGTACAAAGGGAAATTTTTAAAGACTGGTGAAAAATGGTGTTAAATATATTTTGTAAGTTTATGGAGTATAATCCTGGCACTGTAGTGAACGAATTATGTTGTTAAATTAACTGCAGAATATACTGGTGTGTTGGAGAGTAGTGTTGTACATGTTTGCAGGAAATTAAAAGAAACTGGTAATATCAAAATGCCCAACAAAAAGAGGAGAAGACCTAAATCTGTTTTAAGAGTGGTGGACAATTTTGTGAAGTGTGCAGGTTTTTTATTTTATTACTGTAAGTGCAGTTATTTTAATTTAAATGTTTGATTTGAATTAATTTGTTTAATATTGTCCACTGCTGTGGTCTCGAGGTAGCGTGCAGCCTTGTCACGCAGCGGGCCCGGGTTCGATCCCCGGTTGGGACAGTTTTTCTGGGTGAGGTTTTTATCGGGGTTTTTCCTCACCCTTAAGACAAATGTCAGGAAAACTTTAAGGCCCAAACAGTCCCCAAAATCATATGGCCATCATCATCATCCTTATCATTAACATCATCATCCTTCACCAGTGTGGAAAGCAACGGGAAGCTGCCACACCTACAATTCCCTAGTAAAGCTGCAAGCATAGCATGACAGTGCTATGATTGCAGTGAAGGACCTGCCTTCGGGCAGAATTACTATGGATGGATGTTTAATATTAACAATTATAATTTAATTAGTTTTTGACATACCATTATAAATGTTAATACAACCTGCAGCATTAAAAATTAAAACGATTGTTGTGCATTAATTTATCGGTTTGTAACAAACAGCTGAAAGAGTTTGTCTGCACTCTTACACGTGCTGCACGGAGTAATACATTTGGAAGTTAAATGCCAAAGTGTACTTCTTACGTTGGGCAGAGAATAACAAGTTTCAATATTTTAGATCTCTTGACCATGCCATCCTCAAACTGTGGTGTCTTCCCTTCATGCCTCCCATTGCTGACATGCTGAGGATAACAGTTCCTGAGTCTTGAAGGTGTCGATGAATTGCAAAAAAGTTATTGTGTTGTGTATGTTACCATGACAGTAAATTGAAAGAACTCCCTCACTGGTAAGACGGAATGAAGGCATCTGACATAGAATAACTAAATAGTGGGACTTGGGTATGTGACATAGCATGGACCTTGATTTATGTGCAGAACTCATAACTTTTAAATAATTACAATGCAATTTAAGTATATGGGTTATTAATATTAGAAATGGAATTGGACTTTTTACATATCTCCTCATAAAAATGTGTGTTTTGTACCAACTAATTTCAGAGATTAAATTAATATTAAGAAGCTAAAGCTGTTACTATGATTGAAATAAGTACATTAAAGTACACTATTAAATTATTGTAATCAAATGGTAAAGAGAAAAATTTATGCCTGAACCGGGAATCGAACCCCGAACCTTCAGCTTTCCGTGCTGATGCTCTAACCATTGAGCTAATCCAGGCTTCCTTCCCATCCAAGCATAAATCCTTCCTTTACCTTACTGTCTTGGGCCCACGTTCAAATGCTATGAATCATCATTCACAAATACACAATGAATGGCTTCTACCTGAAGAAGACATGAAGGGACTACACATAGCTATAGCATTATTTATTAAATTAATATTAAGAAGCTAAAGCTATTACTATGATTGAAATAAGTACATTAAAGTACACTACTAAATTATTGTAATCAAATGGTAAAGAGAAAAATTTATGCCTGAACCGGGAATCGAACCCCGAACCTTCAGCTTTCCGTGCTGATGCTCTAACCATTGAGCTAATCCAGGCTTCCTTCCCATCCAAGCATAAATCCTTCCTTTACCTTACTGTCTTGGTCCCACGTTCAAATGCTATGAATCATCATTCACAAATACACAATGAATGGCTTCTACCTGAAGAAGACATGAAGGGACTACACATAGCTATAGCATTATTTATTAAATTAATATTAAGAAGCTAAAGCTGTTACTATGATTGAAATAAGTACATTAAAGTACACTACTAAATTATTGTAATCAAATGGTAAAGAGACAAATTTTTTTTTTTACCATTTGATTACAATAATTTAGTAGTGTACTTTAATGTACTTATTTCAATCATAGTAACAGCTTTAGCTTCTTAATATTAATTTAATAAATAATGCTATAGCTATGTGTAGTCCCTTCATGTCTTCTTCAGGTAGAAGCCATTCATTGTGTATTTGTGAATGATGATTCATAGCATTTGAACGTGGGACCAAGACAGTAAGGTAAAGGAAGGATTTATGCTTGGATGGGAAGGAAGCCTGGATTAGCTCAATGGTTAGAGCATCAGCACGGAAAGCTGAAGGTTCGGGGTTCGATTCCCGGTTCAGGCATAAACATTTTTCTCTTTACCATTTGATTATAATTTCAGAGACCTCATCTCCATCAGTAGGCAATGGAGATAATGATATCAAAAACTAGTCTTTTCTAAACGTTTGTTGGTGAGGTACTATATTTACTTGCATAATTTATGTCATTGCATATTTCACACACCTGGATTTTTTGCATTAATTTAAAAGAAATATTTTTCCTCATATATTTCACATATGCATGTTGTAGTAGTAGTCCTGGTCACTCCACTGGGAAGCATAGGGCCTTGATAAAAGCTTGCCAATGAACTCTGTTGTTTGCCAATGCCTTAATTTCATTCCAGCTCATCTCTGCCTGTTCAGCTTCATTCCTGATGGTATTACTCCATGTTGCTGTAGGTCTTTCTCTTTGTCTTCTCAATCCTTGGGGGCTCCAAGCAAATGCCATTTTTGTGATGTTATCTTCTCTCTCCTTAACACATGACCGACCCATTACCATTTTATAAATTTTATTTCTTTACAAATCTCATTTTGATTTTTTCTTCTCCAAAGTTCTTTATTTGTTATAATCTCTGGCCACCATATACCCAAGGTGTTTCTCAGGCAACAATTTACAAAGATTTGCAATTTGTTTTGTAGCCTTCCAAGTTTCACAGCTGTATAATAAAATCAATTTCATATTTAAATTAAATGATCTTAGTTCACACATGTATGACAACACAATAATTTTTTTAATTTTCAACTGAATGTACTTTATAATGAGATTGAATTGTTGGGACAGTATGGAATTCCCTTTAATAAGTTTTAACATTACCAGCCACCAGGCAAGAGATCTTTGGGCAGACCCTTCAAACGTTGGATTGAGACCGTAACAGACCACTAGGTCTATCACATGAAAGTAAGAAGAAGAAGAAGTTTTAACATCTTGCGACAAGAAGAACTACTGCAAGAGTGGTAGGGAGGTCTTTGACCTGGCATCAGTATGAAGGTTGTCAATTATCTTTTGTGCTACTATTAGCCAGAATTCTCACAATATAATCCTTTTTTGCTTGAAAAGCATAGTTTTCAAAAGCCTGGCAGAATATATCCTGTCCCAGCATTCTCACAATACAATCGTGTTTTGCTTGAAAAGCATAGTTTTCAAAAGTCTGGCAGAATATATCCTGTCCCAGCATTCTCACAATACAATCCTTTTTTGCTTGAAAAGCATAGTTTTCAAAAGCCTGACAGAATATATCCTGTCCCAGCATTCTCACAATACAATCCTTTTTTGCTTGAAATGCATAGTTTTCAAAAGCCTGGCAGAATGTATCCTGTCCCAGTATTCTCACAATACAATCCTTTTTTGCTTGAAAAGCATAGTTTTCAAAAGCCTGGCAGAATATACCCTATCCCAGCATTCTCACAATACAATCCTTTATTGCCTGAAAAGCATAGTTTTCAAAAGCCTGGCAGAATATACCCTGTCCCAGCATTCTCACAATACAATCCTTTTTTGCTTGAAAAGCATAGTTTTCAAAAGCCTGGCAGAATATATCCTGTCCCAGCATTCTGACAATACAATCCTTTTTTGCTTGAAAAGCATAGTTTTCAAAAGCCTGGCAGAATATATCCTGTCCCAGCATTCTCACAATACAAACCTTTTTTGCTTGAAAAGCATAGTTTTCAAAAGCCTGACAGAATATATCCTGTCCCAGCATTCTCACAATACAATCCTTTTTTGCTTGAAAAGCATAGTTTTCAAAAGCCTGACAGAATATATCCTGTCCCAGCATTCTCACAATACAATCCTTTTTTGCTTGAAAAGCATAGTTTTCAAAAGCCTGGCAGAATATATCCTGTCCCAGCATTCTCACAATATAATCCTTTTTTGCTTGAAAAGCATAGTTTTCAAAAGCCTGGCAGAATATATCCTGTCCCAGCATTCTCACAATACAATCCTTTTTTGCTTGAAAAGCATAGTTTTCAAAAGCCTGGCAGAATTTATCCTGTCCCAGCATTCTCACAATACAATCCTTTTTTGCTTGAAATGCATAGTTTTCAAAAGCCTGACAGAATATATCCTGTCCCAGCATTCTCACAATACACTCCTTTTTTGCTTGAAAAGCATAGTTTTCAAAAGCCTGACAGAATATATCCTTTCCCAGTATTCTCACAATACAATCCTTTTTTGCTTGAAAAGCATAGTTTTCAAAAGCCTGGCAGAATATACCCTGTCCCAGCATTCTCACAATACAATCCTTCTTTGCTTGAAAAGCATAGTTTTCAAAAGCCTGGCAGAATATATCCTGTCCCAGCATTCTCACAATACAATCCTTTATTGCCTGAAAAGCATAGTTTTCAAAAGCCTGGCAGAATATATCCTGTCCCAGCATTCTCACAATATAATCCTTTTTTGCTTGAAAAGCATAGTTTTCAAAAGCCTGGCAGAATATATCCTGTCCCAGCATTCTCACAATACAATCATTTTTTGCTTTAAAAGCATAGTTTTCAAAAGCCTGGCAGAATATATCCTGTCCCAGCATTCTCACAATACAATCCTTTTTTGCTTGAAAAGCATAGTTTTCAAAAGCTTGACAGAATATATCCTGTCCCAGTATTCTCACAATACAATCCTTTTTTGCTTGAAAAGCATAGTTTTCAAAAGCCTGGCAGAATATATCCTGTCCCAGCATTCTGACAATACAATCCTTTTTTGCTTGAAAAGCATAGTTTTCAAAAGCCTGGCAGAATATATCCTGTCCCAGCATTCTCACAATACAATCCTTTTTTGCTTGAAAAACATAGTTTTCAAAAGCCTGGCAGAATTTATCCTGTCCCAGCATTCTCACAATATAATCCTTTTTTGCTTGAAAAGCATTGTTTTCAAAAGCCTGGCAGAATATATCCTGTCCCAGCATTCTCACAATACAATCCTTTTTTGCTTGAAAAGCATAGTTTTCAAAAGCCTGGCAGAATATATCCTGTCCCAGCATTCTCACAATACAATCCTTTTTTGCTTGAAAAGCATAGTTTTCAAAAGCCTGGCAGAATATATCCTGTCCCAGCATTCTCACAATACAATCGTGTTTTGCTTGAAAAGCATAGTTTTCAAAAGTCTGGCAGAATATATCCTGTCCCAGCATTCTCACAATACAATCCTTTTTTGCTTGAAAAGCATAGTTTTCAAAAGCCTGACAGAATATATCCTGTCCCAGCATTCTCACAATACAATCCTTTTTTGCTTGAAATGCATAGTTTTCAAAAGCCTGGCAGAATATACCCTATCCCAGCATTCTCACAATACAATCCTTTATTGCCTGAAAAGCATAGTTTTCAAAAGCCTGGCAGAATATACCCTGTCCCAGCATTCTCACAATACAATTCTTTTTTGCTTGAAAAGCATAGTTTTCAAAAGCCTGGCAGAATATATCCTGTCCCAGCATTCTGACAATACAATCCTTTTTTGCTTGAAAAGCATAGTTTTCAAAAGCCTGACAGAATGTATCCTGTCCCAGCATTCTCACAATACAATCCTTTTTTTGCTTGAAAAGCATAGTTTTCAAAAGCCTGGCAGAATATACCCTGTCCCAGCATTCTCACAATACAATCCTTTATTGCCTGAAAAGCATAGTTTTCAAAAGCCTGGCAGAATATACCCTGTCCCAGCATTCTCACAATACAATCCTTTATTGCCTGAAAAGCATAGTTTTCAAAAGCCTGGCAGAATATATCCTTTCCACTCTTAAAGTGATCCTCGTCAAAACAAAACCATGTGACCTGCTCACTTTTCATTGGTTATGGACACCAATGTAAGTTATAGAAGCAATAAGTACGCAAAAACGTATTCTTCTTCTTCTTATTCTTCTTCCTATCACTTGATATTATGGTCTCAATCCAACGTTTGAAGGGTCTGCCCAATGATCTCTTGGCTGGTGGCTGGTTCCCTTCATTAAATTAAAAATATGTGCTCTGAATATACTTGTTATTCTTCTTGAATGAAAATAATAATATTCAAAACTTACAAAATATTCTAAAATATACCTTAGCAATAATTACAATTTAAAATAGTTTATTAAGTGATGCATTTGAGTCATGCTTCAGTTGATTCTCATGAAACAGAATGGCTGAAAGTATTGAGTCTTCTGTTGCTGTGTCGTCATTGTCCTGTCAAAAGGACAGTAATTGTGGTGCGAATGGTGGAAGGATATTGCTTCTACAATGTACGTCGGTGTCCATAACCAATGAAATGCAAGCAGGTCACATGGTTTTGTTTTGACGAGGATCACTTTAAGAGTAGACAGGGTATAGATAAGGAATTTAGAAATGTTCTATGACTGAAGGTACAAAGAGAAGCCTGTCCATGGATATATATATATATAGATATTATAAATATATTTTTGACATTTGGCAATGAAGGCAAATATGATATGAAAAGAAAAAGAATGCTTGAGTCGGGATTTGAACTCGAGTCTCTAAAGTCTGTACCTTTAGCGCTCTAACCAACTGAGCTACCCAAGAATTCCAAGACAAACATACAATTTTCTTATACATGTAGTATTCTCAATTCACACAAGAGGTAGCGCTACCTCTTGTGTGAATTGAGAATACTACATGTATAAGAAAGTTGGTTAGAGCGCTAAAGGTACAGACTTTAGAGACTCGAGTTCAAATCCCGACTCAAGCATTCTTTTTTTTCTTTTCATATCATATTTGCCTTCATTGCCAAATGTCAAAAATATATTTATAATATCTATATATACAAGCGTTACTGTTATAAAGTAAATATTCTCTTTAATAATTTGCTTAACTGTTATGTTAGCCGCTAGATGGCAGTTGGAAGAAATTTCCGCTACCTCTTGTGTGAATTGAGAATACTACATGTATAAGAAAATTGTATGTTTGTCTTGGAATTCTTGGATAGCTCAGTTGGTTAGAGCGCTAAAGGTACAGACTTTAGAGACTCGAGTTCAAATCCCGACTCAAGCATTCTTTTTTCTTTTCATATCATATATATATATATATATATATATATATATGTGTGTGTGTGTGTGTGTGTGTGTGTGTGTGTGAAGGAGTTGATTGAGAATCGGGGATGAGGTAAAAAGAAAATGATTACCTTTTACTTGGCTTATACCACTGATGAACAACAAAACCAATGGAACTTTCTTTGCATAAATCATGCATCCACATTTTAGATCACAAAAATATGGAAAAAATTTCTGAAATATGCGAGTAGGTGTGGTATATTGGTATAAATCTATAGGTATAAGCTATAACAATGGTTTTATAAAATAGCTTTGGAACTTTTTAAAGCTAATATAATAAGTTATAGTGTTTGAACATTTACATTAAAAATCTGCCTAAATAACAAATTCAGGAACTAGTCCTTTGGCTCATGGTTACTAATTTTATATAACTTGGGAATTCAGACAACAATCTTAGCACTATTTTATTTCAGTAGTTGCATTTACCTTCTATACAATATTATGTCTATGTAGTTGTACACAGTAGAGTATAATGTAAATATACCACCTTCAAATTATGTTTTATTTTATATAGCTCATATATTCTTCTTATTTTTTAATATGATATTAAATTTCTTAGGTAAACTGAAGAATTGGAATGAAGTTCACATAACTTAATAAAAAAACATGAGTTGTGACCATTCCCATTTAAATATTTTCCTGAAATGATTAACCCTTGAAATTTCAGTATGATTTTTATATATTCTTTGAAAAAAGTTTCAAATTGTGAAAAATAGACACAGTCTGCTAGCTAAAGACTGTACAATATTGTCATTTTAACTGTATATGTGTAATTTGTTGATAATTTTAAAGAAACGATTATTATGTAGTGAACCTTCAATTTAACAGACAAGTTGAGGTCAGAGGTTGTCCATAAAATTATGAGGTTTCTTAAATCAGAGTATAGTACATGAAACTCTCATATTATTAATATAGGGAGTAAATTATATAATCTGCTATGTTTAAATAGTTTATATATCTCAGCAAGTGTAACAAAAAAAGTCGACTAACTTTTTTTTTATATCACACTTTACTTTTTATTTTAAATGGGAAATGTTTTTAATTAACCTTTACACTGCTACGAATGGGTATATCCGTTGGCAAAGAAAATGCTTGCTGTGCTATGGGTGTGTATATCCATTCTCAACTCCAAACCCCTGCTAGTTATATAATACATATTGCATTGCTTTCAAACTAAGCAGGCATATACTGCCATCTCCTAGGAACCTAAATAAACTTTTTCCATATTTCTCCCTGCATTGAGCAAGGAGGGTTTTAAAGGCTGGAAATATCTCAGCAGTGAAAAGGTTAATAAATAGAATGAAATTTAACATCTCACCTCATAATTAGATTTTTCGAAGACTAGTTTTGATACTTTTTTGTATCATTTTCAGTTCTATCTAACTGTTGAATTGATGGTTGGCAATCCTGTAGGTTGCTGCTCACTCTGTTGGTAATTCAACAGTTAGATAGAACTGAAAAATGATATAATGAAGGGCTCATGTTTCCATTAAGCACAGTGAGCCGAGACAGACACCATGCGCACGTGCCAACGGTTTTATTTTCAAATTATTTTCCACCATTTACAACAAATTTTAAATTTTTCTAACGATTACTTGAACATATTTTTCTATGATATTTAACTATATACGTAAATGAGGACGTGGCAGCCATATTGATTTTAAAGAATATTCTATACAACAACAGTGTAGCCAACATAGGTTATGTACTTCAGAATTGAGAACTTACTATTTAATTTTTGGGCATTGCATTCTTTCACATATTAGAGTGCTTAAATTATGTTAGGTTAGCTTTTAGGTTGGTCTTTCACAGGTTAGAGTACTTAAATTGTGTTAGGTTAGCTTTTAGGTTTGTTAAATAGCATGTATAATGTTGGCTGCATCGTGATATTCCATAGAGTAAACTGCTTTGCGTTTGTTGGTGCATGCGCGTGGTGTCTGCCTGGGACTTAGAAAAAATTCTCATTGCGCTTAATGGAAAAATTATCCCAGTGAAGTATCGAAACTAGTCTTCGAGAAATCTACAATTATGAGGTGAGGTGTTAAATCTAACTCTGTTTATTAACTAAAATAAACATCATAGTGTCACTTCCTTTAAATATTAAAGATCCATCCATCCATAGTAATTCTGCCCGAGGGCAGGTCTTTCACTGCAATGATAGCATTTCCATGCTATGCTTTGCAGCTTTACTAGGGAATTGTAGGTGTGGTAGCTTCCTGTTGCTTTCCACACCGGTGAAGGATGATGATGATGATGATAATGATAAGGATGATGATGATGATGGCCATATGATTTCGGGGACCGTTTGGGCCTTAAAGTTTTCCTGACATTTGTCTTACAGGTGAGGAAAAACCCCGATAAAAACCTCATCCAGAAAAACTGTCCCAACCGGGGATCGAACCCGGGCCCGCTGCGTGACAAGGTAGCATGCTACCTCGAGACCACAGTGGTGGACATATTAAAGATAATGTTTTTAATATTAAAATAACCAAATTCTTATTTACAGTTTCATTTCAATTTTCTACATACTTGTTACTTGTGTTTGGAGTTAAGCTCTGAGTTTGGTCACAGAGAATGAAATGGTGGAGAGATGACTTGCCATTTTGTTTTTTGAAGGTCTGTTGTCCCACATACTTAAATAAGTGATACTGTAGAATACACTTTGAGAGATTATATGACTGCATCATAAGCACAGTATAAACAAGGTTAGAATAGTGCAATGAATGAATGAGTCACTTCTTATCTTACCTCACACTTTATGTTTTTTTAAACATGGGAACTGCAGTTTTCAAGAGGACTTCCTCCTATCTTCAGCCGCCATTATGACTATCGGATTTTCATAGGAATCTTCGTCTATAACATTGCCATCTGGTGTTGATTTGATGAACCTTGTGATCAAGTCCGTTCATCGGGTATTTCAAAATTCATGGTTCTAAATTTGTTCTTCTGAATATATATCTTTTACCAAACTGTCAATTCCAAAGATTTTTCCAAATGTTTTAAAATTTTAGTCTCTTTTTTTAATTTTATGTCTCCAGCAAACTATATGCTGAAATAGCTGATTTTTTAATTTCAGTATTTTTAATATTTCTAAAATGTTCTTTTGTGCGAGTGTCCAAATTCCTTTTTTATTTTTCCTATGTATACTTTATTGCAGTCTTTACAGCTAATTTGATAAATTCTAGATTTTTTTACTATCTGGGGTATTCACTTTCTTATTGGTTATTAATAGATCATCAAGGCTAAATTTATTTATTGGTGTCAATGTTATATTGAATTTCTTGACTTTTTTTAAAATTTGGTATGTATTTCAGGATGATAAGTAATTTTCTTGAATTGTTTTCCTTTCTTTGAATCAGATTGCAGGATGGTGTATTCTTTTAATATATTTCGTTGTCTGAATTTCTTTAATTTATTTATATTTATTAGATTTATAGACCTGTTAAACCCTGTGCTGCAGAAAAAAACATTAAATTTGTAGCCCTGTGTTATTGTTTATATTAATATACCTAAATAACAATAAAATAGTGCACAGACTCTTAGTAAATGCTAATTATTATATTGTAATAATGATAGTTTGTAAAACTCCAACCATATGTTGATAATAGTATACAACTCAATTTCAAGTATCACCAATATACCTTCTACAGTCTTTAACTAATAGAAGTATATGAAAAGGTTTTTTGAGAAATTCCGACAAATCTTCATGTAGTTAAATAAAAAAATCCATATTTACACATGTGAACTTACAAAGTAACAGCAGCTAAATCAACCCCAATCACAGCAATGCAAGCACTAACTCAGAACCCTCCAATATGTCTAACTTTAGAGAAACAGGCAATAACACAACACGAAAAAATGTTATGGTTAACAACATCAAAATGGGAAAAAAAGACAGTTACAACCAACCAAGTTGAAAACACAAACAAGTTTCTTGTCCAAAGTAACGGAAATAAAAACAGATTTGAATCTTCCTAAATCTAAAGAAAATATTTTGATCAGAGAAAACCCTCTTACTTTTGAACCAATTAACATTCAGCTAAATCTAGAAGAACAAGTTACAAAATCTGAAACTCCCACACTTGTACTAAAAGCTCTAACATTAGAAGCTGTGAATAAGAGATATCCACCAGAAGAATGGTTACATGTCTACACAGATGGATCTACTATTGATAACAACTCAGGATCAGGAATTACATGTGCATTATTTTCATTTTAACTCCAACAATTACTATATAGAATAAATAAATTTCAAAATGCTGTCATACTCTCTGATTCTATGGCAGCAATATATGCAATAAATTCACACAAAATGAAGTCAATACAAATTAAAGAGTGCTACAAAATGATTCAACAACTCCAAAAACTACAGAAAAGAATTTTCAATTGCAATGGATACCTGCACATTGTGGAATTGCTGGAAATGACACTGCTGATTTTCTTGCCAAACAAGGCTCCAATCTAATTCAGAATACTACTAAAAGCTTACCTTTCGCATCCATAAAAAGAATAATTAAAAACAAATATAAAATCAAACAAAACCAAGGCCTATGTAATAAAGCCAAAGACAAAAATGGAATATTTTAGTAAAGAAGCCAGATATTATTCCAGAAATTCCACGTAAAACTACAGTAGCAAAATTTAGACTGCTTACAGAACATACTATTTGGCCAAACATTTATATAAAATAGGAATCTACACGAATCCAAATTGTCCTCTATGCAACAAAGACGAAGAAATGAACGTAGAACATCTACAAACCTGTGAAGTATTACCTGTTGGATCCACCATAGAGAAATATTGGAGAGCAAGAACGCTAATGGCTTCATTGCCAAGGCCCAGCATTTGAAAACAACCACAACACTTACAAAGTAACAAAAATAACTCATCCTAATCTTATAAAAATAAGATTGTTTTTGTCTAGCATAGGTTATTAATTAGGTTACATTTCATTTATATTTTAGGACTGGGACACTGATAAAAGCTTCCAAATTAATGAATAAAAACAAATTAGTTTAATAAAATAAATAAATGTTGTTGCTTTACAATTAAATTGTAAAAATTGCCATAAGACACAGAATACCAATAAACTCTCTGGATATACATAGAACTTCTTAGAGAGTATTTAACATTGTTATAATTCTCAATTTGCTTAATCATAACTATAAATATTCATAACATTAAATACTCGACAAAATAATTTATTTAGATATTATCCTAAGAAAGAGAATGAGTTATTTTTATAGCAGCCTTAATAAATGTTAATGATGTTGGAACAACTTTAGAATTTTTCTTATAAGTAATGATACTGTGAATGAGAATAATAATAAGAATATCAGTATGATGATAAAACCCTATTATTGATCCCTTCTGACGTACTACATTCCCTCTGATGTAGTGATATTTCAGTTAACAAGATACCAACTTACCAGATTAGAGTTGCTAACCATCCCTATTTTGTCAGGATTGTCACAACTTTTCAAAAGTGGTCCTGCATCCAACCATGGCTCATATAGGACATATGAATGCCCTTACATTTTCATGTTTTATGCTAATATCTGTTAGTTAAGAAATAAAACATTATGTTAAGATAGAATTAATCATTCTATGGGTATTCTTGTAAGATTAAAATGAGATTGATTATAAACAAATTACTTATTTCATTACAGATAGCAATGAATTTCTATCTATCTACAATGGCATAACAACCCAATGGGCCTTAGCCTCTCCCTTATTAGGAGTTACTAGACCGATGTTAAAGATTAAATTAAAATGCTTCATACCTCACTTCATATCCAGTCTTCTGGTAGACTGTGGTTTCAAATCCTTGGCGGATTCATCTTCAGTATCCTCTCATTGACTGATGTTATGTCGATCAGAAGAACTACTTCTTCTTTCCTCTGTTGGTGAACCGATAAACCTCCGGATCCAGTCAGAATGCACGGGAATTTCGAAGTTCATAAGTTTTTCTTTCTTTTTTTTTTTTTTTAATTTGGAGATAAAAACTTATGAACTTCGAAATTCCTGTGGATTCTGACTGCATCCGGAGGTTTATCGGTCCACCAACAGAAGGAAGAAGAAGTAATTTTTCTGATCGACATAACATCAGTCAATGAGAGGGTACTAAGATGAATCCGCCAAGGATTTGAAACCGCGGTCTACCAGAAGACTGGATATGAGGTGAAGTATGAAGCATTTTAATTTAATCTTAAATTAAACCTCATACTGATTTCTTCCTATAAAAGTTCAATATACGTTAATATTTAATTTTAGGAAGTGATATTTTGAGGTTATTTTAATTATATTATTTTTAGTCTGATCATCTTACCTCAATATTAATGTTGATTTGTTCTTGGACATGTTTAAAAAAATTCTGTTTTATCGTCAGCTTGTCCAGACTGGTTTGATTTATGTTGCATACCCTGGATGTCGATGTCAGCTCCATCCTGTGGTTGGCCAAAGAACCTCCAAACAAGGTCACGCTCCGTTGGTATTTCAAAATTCACAACTCTGTTTTTGTTCTTCTGAATATAGATTTTTTCCCAAACAGTCAGCTCTTTTGTATTTTCTAACTGTTTTAATAATTTAGTGTCTGAATTTATATTATGTTTTTCAGGCCAAACATGAGCAGCAACTGCAGATTTTTCTATTTTCCCATTTTTAATATTTCTTATGTGTTCTTTGGTTCTAATTTTTAGGTTACTTTTTGTTTTTCATATATATATCTTTTCACAACCCATGCATTCAATTTGATATATTCCTGACTTTTTATTTTTATCAGTTTTTTTCATTTTTGTTGGTTTTTATTAGTTTATTTAAACTGTAGTTATTTTTCGGTGCTAATTTAATATTAAATTTCTCAAATATCTTTTGGAATTTATTCAAGAGTACTCTTGAAAGAGAAGAACCACCTATGAAAAAATATAGAAAATTCACATATCACTCTTGGGTACACAATAAATTTCAAAAGATATTTGAGAAGTTTAATATTAAATTAGCACCAAAAAATAACTACAGTTTAAATAAACTAATAAAAACCAACAAAAATGAAAAAAACTGATAAAAATAAAAAAGTCAGGAATATATCAAATTGAATGCATGGGTTGTGAAAAGATATATATAGGAAAAACAAAAAGTAACCTAAAAATTAGAACCAAAGAACACATAAGAAATATTAAAAATGGGAAAATAGAAAAATCTGCAGTTGCTGCTCATGTTTGGTCTGAAAAACATAATATAAATTCAGACACTAAATTATTAAAACAGTTAGAAAATACAAAAGAGCTGACTGTTTGGGAAAAAATCTATATTCAGAAGAACAAAAACAGAGTTATGAATTTTGAAATACCGACAGAGCATGACCTTGCTTGGAGGTTCTTTGGCCAACCACAGGATGGAGCTGACATCGACATCCAGGGTGTGCAACATAATGCAACATAAATCAAACCAGTCTGGACAAGCTGACGATAAAACAGAATTGTTTTGAAACATGTCCAAGAACAAATCAACATTAATATTGAGGTAAGATGATCAGACTAAAAATAATATAATATACAATGATTTCATTATCAAGTGCTCGACATTAGATACCAACCAACGTTAGTAGATCAAGTTAATTTAGTTACGTTTATTTTTTCTAAAAATGTCATGAGTGGCATGTGGTGAACATACTGATCCAATGAAACATCTTGCAGGTAACAAAGATATTACTAAAATGAAGAGGGTTGGTAAATTTTGTTTAGAGGCGTCTTTATTCAGGCTTAAGGATCTTTTACAAGCCTGAAAATCTTCAGACTCGGACCCACACTTAAAGTTCCTCCTGGAGGACTTGCTCCTTGGATTTTTACATCCTAAAAAATCCATTGACTCTGGCCAGGTTTGAACCTGCAACTTTCGGGACCAGATGTAAGGAACATACTTACTACAACAACAAAACAATGAATTTATTCACACATAAATTGTCAGTTCGTGAGCCTGAATGTAGCCAACTATTGTTTTCCATACAATACAGTGTTATGTAGATTTAATATTTTACCAATAATTATTTTATTATTTTCTGAATTAGGTTTAGAAAATGTTGAGTAAGCTAGAGAAAAATAGTAGTATTGAAGTCAAATTTAGTGATAGCTATGATTGTAAGAATAAAATCTCAAAGAAAAAGTAATATTATAGTGTATATTTGGTAGAGCTTTATAATTTAATTCAACTTGACATGAATTATGCTTAAGGTTGTCAAAGTTTTTTTTTTCTCTCTCTGTAAGGGTATTTGTAGAAATTCCATCTCAGATTTAGCCTTTTTATTCGCATGTCGCTGTGTCCCCCAGATTTTAACTTTTTCAAAAATTGATGTATAGGATGTCCCAATAAGAACGCCGGATTTAATAATGCACAAAATAAACTATATTTGAAAGAAATGACATATATTCATACATGAACACAAAGGGCACACGTTCCGATTTAAGTATGGAAAATTACATCTGGCATATGTCCACCACGAGATGCTCTGCAGCTAGTGACTCTATCCATGAAATTTGTGATTACTTTTGCAGTCTTGACCTGGAGTTTGGCGCTGATACGTCAAATCTTCTGCTTCAGGTCTTGTATGGTTCGGGGATTGTGTTCATAAACCTGTGATTTGAGAAACCCCCAAAGAAAGAAGTCGCACAGTGTCAGGTCACATGACCTTGGTGGCCTGTTTTGGTCACCTCTGCGCAAAAGGACTCGGTTTGGAAATTTCTCATGCAACAGATGAATAGTCTCATTGCAGGTCTGGTATGTAGCGCCATCTTGCTGGAACCACAAATGTTCGTAATCAGTGTCATCCAAATAAGGGCACAAGAAATTTTAACCATATTACAGTAACATTCTCCATTAATTGTTGTGGCATTACTATCGTCATCTTCAAAAAAGTAAGGCCCTATCACTCCACTGGCCCAAAATCTACACCAAACAAATCACTCGTTGAGGATGTAATCCATTTTCAATAATTTTTTTTAGGGTTTTCTGTTCCCCAAATGCGACAGTTCTGTTTGTTTACGAAGCCTGAAAGATGAATATGAGCCTCGTCACTAAAGATAATTTTGTTGGCAAAGTTGTGGTCTGCATGTTGCCTCTCAAGAATCCATTGAACGAACTTTCTTCCTTGCAAATGGTCTGTTGGTTTCATTTCTTGGATTAATTGCACTTTAAATGCATGTATGTGCAGATCTTTCATGAGAATCCTCTGCAATGAGCTTCTTGAAATGCCTAACTGCTGTGAACGTCGACGAATGGATTTGTTTGGATTCATTTGAACACTATCTCTCACAATGACAATGTTCTGAACAGACCGCATATGACGAGTGTGTTCGGGTGTTGGAATGTTTGCAGTATTTCCTCTTGCCTCGAATTTCATCATCAGCCTCCCGAACAGTTGACTCATTAGGCACATTATTTCTGGCCTAAGAGTGCCTTAAACCTTCGAACAGTTTGAGCATAACACTCACCATTCTAGTAATGAATTTTCACAATTATAACTCATTGTTCAGCAATGTAACACTCCATATCCAGTAAACTGCAACAAATATAGAAAACAAAAAGTGTAGGTAGAGTGCTGCCAACCTCATTGTAAAAAAATGGTGGCCAATTCAAATCCGGCATTCTTATTGGGACAACCAGTATCTAAACTTTTTACTTGTTTTACTTATTCAGGTTGGCAACCATATACGAGACATATGAATAAATATAATCATTATTTGTATCCTATTTGTACTTCTGCATGTGAGTGACACATATAAATATACCTAACTCTTAGTTTATATTCCTTCATTAAATTAATATTCTCTTGTTTGCTTTTATCAATTTTCACATTCACAGTAGATTTGATTAATAATAATCTCTTAAATTAGTATATGGTACAAAAAATTGGATTTTGCCATTTCACAAGCCTGTATCTAATGTAATATATATAAAAAATAAAATTATTGTAATCTTTCATACCTGTAAGCTATAATATTATGTATTTTCACATACTGCAATTTTCAGAGTGGAACTTATTTAATGCCACATTTATTCAGTGGATATATTTTTGTAAATGAAGTACATAGGAAACTAATATTAAAAAAGAAAAAAAGAGAAGTATTTTATGTAAACTGTTTAAAGTGGGAAATATTTAAAAGTATTGTATATAATTTGTAAGGCAGCTCCATGGTGCAAGTGGTTAGACGCTTGCCTCTCATTGCTGGGGTCCCGAAATCGAGTCTCGGTCATTCCATGTGGGTTTTGTGGTGGACTAAACGGAGCTTGGGCAGGTTTTTCTCGGGGTTTTCTCCCATTTTCCCCTGCCATAATTTCATTCCACCATTTCTCCATATTAATTTCATCCATTTCATTTCATTTTGTTCATCTGCCCTGTGATGGTATGTCAGGCCTGGTCGGCTGGCACCCTTGTCATTCACAGACCTCTATATAGGGGACTTCATCTCATCTCACCCCTCGACCTGACCCTGAGATGGACACGAGTTGAGGATATATATATATATATATAAAAAATTTGTATATATGGCATACTTATTGTAATGCTGATTAAATTATACATATTTATATATTTATGACAAAGTTTAATGTGATGAATTTTTAAATTACAATTTGGAAGAAAAATGATGATTGAGATATTATAAATCATGAACTATTTAATTATAAAGCAGTACACGGAGAGACAATGCCTTAGCATGTGTGTCAAGTTGCAGAGAGACTATTGTTAACAGTTCAGGAGTACCCAGGATCCATTAACACATTCAGTACCAGGCACTGAGCAGGGCATTTAAACCCACAGGCCAGCCATTTAAATACCCCAGCTACCCTTTTCGTGGCACTTCAGAAAATTGACCATTATCCACAAACTATTAGTCCTAGAAAATTCAAATTTTGTACATACCTAAAGTAGATATCCTAGTAGTATTTGATGGTGAAATAACTTGGGTGATTGACATCACATGGTATCGGCGTATCAATTTCAGGAAGTGGAAGTTCATCTTCACTTTCACTTTGTGAATCTTCTAATTCAGGAATCAGTTCATCACCTGAATCATCATTATACAAAATATTCACTAATTCTTCTTCAGTGAGATATTTTTCTTTCTTCATGGTTTCACTCACGCACAAACAACAGTGCGATAACGAGAAACATATACGACTGCATTGGAGCCTGGAGTCAAGTTTGGGTGAACAAATTCCATGTGTTGTTCGTTTTAAAAATAAAAGGGGATTCACCAAGGTTAAACATGTCAAACGGGAATAGAAAATGTACATTTACATGCCATCTATGATCTCCAAGACATACTAAGCCAACACAATATTTAGGCGCCAAATATAAACGCGGTTTGTTCGCACCCGCTCTAAAACGAGCTAATTGACCGATGTCCACATAGACGATAGTCTCTTTAAACGCCTTAACTGGTTTACGGTACTGTATGTGACACATTCATAATCCACTTTTATTTGTAGACTGCTGATGAAAATGTCATTTTCTATAAAAATTCTATTAGGTTCATACTTGGGGCACGCCGTAGCATAGTGGTTAAGGCACTGAGCTACAAGCCGGAAGGTCGAGGGTTCAAATCCCGTTGGGGTCAGGATTTTTAAACTCACCCAAAAACCTTCTGGCAGCACCATGGCCCTGGGGTCGACTCAGCCTCTAATGTAAATGAGTACCAGATGCTTGTTCTGGGGGTAAATGCGGCCGTCACGCAGGGCTGACAACCCGGCTGACATAAAGTGTCGATTGTCTAGAAAAAGTGTGAGCCTTAACCTCCTACTACCCCAGGGGCCTCCTGAGGCCTGTTGTGGGATCACTTTACTTTAGGTTCATACTTATTGACCTACTCACTCTTGTTGGCGACATAACAAAAATACTCATAAACAAACATATTCTGAGCAGAAACAGCATAGTATTTCACATACATTAGCTAACAAAACCAGCAGAGATTACAATGCACTGATGTATGTAGTAGGGTGACCAGATAATAGCTACTCAGGTGGAGGATTATGAGACCATTCTCCAGCACAAAAAGAAATGCATCTCAAATATTACCTATTGACATCTTGAAAATCACTAAATGATTTGTAAGAAGCAACTTGTTCTAAAGGAAGCCAGTTTGTTGTAATGATAGTTATGCTGTTTTTGTCTCAATTTATAGTAGGCAATTATTTTAAAGTTCTAAATATATTAAACTTAAAAATTGAAAAACTAACTCATCCTAATCTTGATCTATTCTTTCTTCTTACCATCAAATCATTTTTTTTGTGTTTATACTAAAACTTACGCTTTGTGTAAACCATCCTGAATTGCAGTCACAAATCCAAAAGGGAAATCATTTTATATACAAGTAAATTGAAGCATTTAAACTCAAATTGCATAATCTTGATATCAATGGTAAAATATTATAATTATGTAAGTATCATAAATACATATTGTATTTTCAAATACACATTGTTTTTGCAACTGCCATTTTCTAAAGGTCTATGCAGCGTGAAATATTGAACATATATTTACAGATGTACATCAGATGTAAATTGAGAAGAGCCATAATAATAGTTCAAGACTATTTCATCTAAACCTTGTTTAAATACAGTATATCACTAACTAACCTTAGTTATTAAATGAATGTTAATATGAGAACTGACTTTTGTCACATGGAACTGTATTCTGTAATCCAGCAATCAACTCTCCCTTCAGCATGAAGTCACGTATGTTAACCAGATATTTAAAATAAATTGCTGAATTACTACTTATGATTGCAGATTCTAGGAGTATATTAAATAGATGGAAAGGTTACTTTAATCAGCTATTAAATGTACATACAGAACAGGACATTGAGGAGGATAAGTTACAGACAGCAGAAATGCTAGTCGCAGAACCAAATCCATTAGAGGTTGAAATGACGATTGAAAAATTGAAGATGTATAAAGCATCAGGTTCAGATGAGATCCCAGCAGAACTGATAAAATCAGGGGGAGAAAAATTTATGGACGAGATATGCTGGTTGCTTAGTATGATTTGGGAAAAAAAAGCTCTTCCAGATGAATGGAAGGAATCAATTATCGTACCAATTTATAAGAAAGGAGATAAAACTGACTGCAACAACTACAGGGGCATCTCATTACTTTCAACTTCGTACAAAATTCTAACAAATATATTAGTAAGCAGACTTACTCCCTATATTGATGACATTCTAGGAGATCATCAATGTGCATTTAGAAGAAACAGGTCTACAACATATCAGATTTTTAGTATAAGACAGATTTTAGAAAAGAAATGGGAATATAATGGTACTGTATATCAACTATATGTAGACTTCAAAAAAGCATATGATTCAATTAAGAGGGAGAAGTTATATAGTATCCTGCTGGAGTTCGGAATTCCTAAAAAGTTAGTTAGACTTATACAAATGTGTCTAAATGGCACAAAGAGTAGGGTGCGTGTAGGCAAACAGTTTTCGGATACTTTTGAAATCCAGAATGGGTTGAAGCAAGGAGATGCACTATCTCCTCTACTATTTAATTTTGTACTTGAGCATGCCATTAAAACTTTAGAGAATGAGGAAGGCCTACAACTGAATGGTATTAATAAGCTGTTAGTTTATGCTGATGATGTAGTATTGTTGGCCGATAGCGAGGAGATACTAAAGGACAATACGCACACACTGTTGAGTAACACTAAGGAATTAGGACTGGAAGTAAATATCAATCAAACTAAATATATGGTCACACGTAGAAATTCATTATATAATGGAAATGGACAGCTAATGACAAATGAGGGAAATTTTGAGAAAGTGGCTGAATTCAAATACCTAGCAACAGTAATCACAAATAGGAATGAGATGCACAAAGAAATTAAACATAGGCTCAATTCTGGAAATGCGTGCTATTATGCATTGCAGAGACTCTTGATGTCCCAACTCCTTTCAAAAAACGTTAAACTGAAAATATATAAAACTATTATTCTACCAGTTATATTATATGGGTGCGAAACATGGACTCTTACTTTAAGAGAGGAAAGGAGATTACAAGTATTTGAGAATAAAGTGCTTAGGAAAATTTTTGGACCAAAGAGAGATGAAGAGACAAGTGAATGGAGAAGACTTCATAACAATGAACTACATTGTCTTTATAGGAAGCCAGATATAATAAGAAACAGTTTATGTCTCGTAGACTGCGATGGGCAGGACATGTTGCTCGTATGGGGAATGAAAGACGTGCATGGAAGCTTCTTGTAGGAAAGCCAGAGGGAAAACACCCAGTTGGTAGACCAAGAATGAGATGGGAGAACAACATTAACTATGATTTGAGGGAAGTAGATTATACAGGGAATGATTGGAAAGTATTAGCTCAGGATAGGGATGTATGGAGAGCTTATGTCTGTGCGGCCATGAACCTTCGGGTTCGATAGTGCCAGTGAGTAAGTAAGTAAGTATTACTACTACTGATATATTGTGATATAAGAACTGGCAGAACTAACAGTAGCATTAATGCTTTGACAGGAATCCATAAATATTTAATGAACTGAGTAACAAACAAATTTTCATTTAATTTTCAATTGAAGGACATTCCAACACTTTTCCTGGACACATGATATATCTAGAAAATGTAGGGTGTCTGTTCACTCTTGTGGATATGCATCACAAGTAGCTGTTACAGTGTCAGTTGTGGCCACATCACAAGATGCACTACAGAGGTGTCTTTTTAAATTTTGACCTTACCCAATATTGTGTATATTTTGCAAATTTTTATATGAGTAGACTACCTTTCACACTACCCCACTGGCTGACTATAATCAAAAATAGGGCTGCCAGACATCCTCTTTTGTCTGGCTCTTTTTAAGCTTAATTATTTTATCAGGTAATTTTTTTGACTGAGTCCTCTTTATAAGAAAATAAAACCAACTATTGCATTTTGACTTTGCAATAAATCTATTTAAAATAATTATATATTATTCAGAATATTGATACTTGTTGATTAGATAGAACACATTCAAATCTCTCAATCATATAATGCAGATTAGTTATTTCTGAAAGTATACTTGTCAATATGAATCATAGAATATAGAATAGTAATTTCAGTAAGTATATCTGTTAATTAAATAGAAAATATTCATATATACCAATCATAGAATATAGATTAATTATTTTTGAAAATATACCTATCAATTAGATGAAAAATATTCAAATATATCAATCATAGAATAATTATTTCTGAAATTATACTGTTGATTAGATAAAAAAAATTCAAATCTATCAGTAATGGAATATAAAACAATTATTTCTGAAAGTATACTGCTGATCAGATTTATCATTCATAGAATATAAAATAATTATTTCTGAAAATATATTGCTGATTAGAGAGAAAACATTCAAATCTATCAATCATAGTATGTAAAATAGTTACTTCTAAAAACATACCTACCAGTTAGATAGAAAATATTCAAATCTATCAGTGTTATATCTGAAAGTATATGTTGATTATATATAAAATATTAACATCTATCAATCATAGAATATAGTGTAATTATTATTTCTGAAAGTTTACTGTCAGGTAGATAGAAACTATTCAAATCTACGATCAAAGAGTTTAGAATAAAGGCTTTCAAAGTTTCCACACACAAATATTGATTCTATTGAGAATGATAGAAGTTACCCTTTATTTGGAAATAATATTTAAGGCATTGAAAAAAAAAAGAAACATATCTAATTATAAGTTTATCTCTCTTAAATTAAGAGAGTTCTTAGATAAGCAGAAAAAGGGGAAAATCAGATTTGTTCAAAGATTCAGTTTCTGATAAATTTTTCATATGACTATGTTAGTGTATCCATGTTTTTGCAATACTCCAATATTGTGACTTAGGGTCATATGCAAATACATTAGTCTCTACTCAAATTACTTCCAATCACTGGTGAGCTGATACACCGTGAGCAATTGCTGAGATCGAATTAACAGCCGACTTACCGGTCATGCATGAAAGTTGACGTTTTCGTAATATTGGCAACGAATTACCCAGAATTCTCAGCGATAAAACCACTTCAGTTATTTTCGTCTGCTATAGAGGAATGCATTTACGCTTGCATCCCACAAATAATACCGTATACAACGACGTCTGCATCGCGCAATATTATGCCGATTCTCCTGTTCTTCCAGTTGAATTCTTTGGTAGACTCTATCAAATTCCTCTTCTCTGCATATACCAAAAACATGATCGAAGTCTTCAAGGTCCGACATCTTGGATAAAGCTGCAAAGGTTTCAAACTACATCGGTTCCCATCGGGATTTTCACGATAAGTTTCTATCTTGAGCTGTAATCTTAAGGTACCTCGTCAGGTAGCTTACAATTATTATCGCATGAATAGATTTCTGAGTAAGCAAAATGTATTTGGATAAAACTTTCTCAGCAGAGAACGCCTTTTACTGTCTAATGCATTCAAACATTTGACCCTAAGTTATCTAGATAGGAAATAACACTATGAAGTTTTTTAATATTGTTTATTTTTTTTATTTCACTCACCTCATACTTCATAACTCCTAGCATACCCAGGGTTTCGTCACAAAGGATGTGATGAAACCCTGGGTATGCTAGGAGTTATGAAGTATGAGGTGAGTGAAATAAAAAAATAAACAATAAAAAGATACGTATTCAAATCTATCAATCATAGAATATAGAATATTTATTGATGAAAGGATTTTGGAGTCTTCAAAAGGTTTCTATTGAGAATCTGGTAAGAATGGGGATAATTCTTTGTTAGAAGTCATTCACACTTTGGAGATAACATTTAAGAGATTAGAAGAAATGCATAATTATAGGTTTTACCCCTTAAATTGAAGGAGCCATTAGCTAAGTAGAAAAAGTAAGAATAAGATTTGTTAAAACAATTGATTTCCAATACAAACATTTTTCATGCGACTATGTTAGTGTTGAGATGTGGCAGCTATAATCAGTATTATTTATATTTTTTTACATTTCACCTCATAAATTTCCGTGTTTTCATGATATCGGTTTCAAAGGTCATTTCATCTTCAACTTTAGTCAAACACCAACTGTTGAAATTTTGCCATTAACACAATCTTCCAAACTGCCATCTGAATTTTATGAACTTGGAGACTAAATTTTTGGTGTTAATGGCAACTCATGATGATGGTTGAAAATGGGAGAGATTCCTCTTGAAAACTGCAGTTTCCATGATTGAAGAACATGAAATATGAGGTGAGGTACGACTCATTTAATTAATTTTTATTAATGAGTTTTTTATTGTCTTTCCTAAATCATAAAAGCAAATGATGGGTTGAAATTTCATTATCAGGATCCATTTTATTGTAATCATAATTTATTACAGTTATTAAATGTAAAAAAAAGTGAAGTCAATGAATTTCTATAGAAATGTGACAAACACATCATACAGTCTATTGAATACAATCAAGACTTTAGAAGGGATATGACCTTGAGTGTTAAAGCATCTATAAAAAAGAATGAAATAAAAATATTTAATCATAAATAATAAAATTCTGAGGTGACTCCATGGCACAAGCGGTTAGATTCTCGCCTCTCATCGCTGGGGTCTTGAGATCGAGTCTCGGTCACTCCATGTGAGTTTTGTAGTGGATAAAACAGAGCTTGGGCAAATTTTTCTCAGGGTTTCTCCTGTTTTTTCCTGCTACAATTTCATTCCACCATTGCTCCATACTCATCTCATCCATTTCATTTCATTTCATTTCATTCATCTGCCCCTGTGATGGTGCATCAGGCATGGTCGTCATTCACAGACCTCTATATATAGGGGCTCATCTCATCTCATCCCTCGATCCGACCCTGAGTGAGACACGAGTTGAGATATTTATTTATTTTTAATACAATTTTGATACATTTTAAATATAGGAGAAATAAAGGAAGTGAAAAAAAATGCTTCAGAAGATGGAAACACAAATGTGTCTGTAACTGCAAGGTTAAGCATTTTATATAGACTTATCAGATATCATATTGTATTTATAAAAAGAAGAACATATGACTATTTTGTTATGTTTTGATGTGTATGTTTTATTTTTATCTCCTCATCCATACAGATTTTTTTTTAATTTTCCCATTTAATTTTTGTGTTGTTGGCAGCTTGAATGCACGCCGCAGCTTGCTACAGATTAACAGTCTAGCCTATCAGCATCAGTTGCAGCTTCTGTAAGTAGATATACCCTTCCTTCACCTGAGCACATTTTTATTTGTATTGCAACTTTCCCTTTTCAAATAAATTATTGTAATTTGTTGTATGATTGCACAGTTTAATTATAAACGGTTACAGCCAGACTTGTTACAGAATAAAGGTCAGTTTCCAAACAGTTCACACACAATTTAGTAAGTGATAAGTGGGTTGTTGACTAACAATTAAAGTTACATTATTTACTTACATCCTTCAATTAATGTTATGAAATTACATTAATAATTTTTTTGCAAAATATTGTAAAATATATACTTTTCTTAATAAATGAGTTAGAATTTAACACCTCACCTAATAATTGTGGATTTCTGGAGGGCATGTTTCAGTTCTTCTTTGTATTATCTTCAGCTCCATCTAACTCTCTGGGAATTTCAAAATTAATCCTTGGCAGATTCATCTTCAGTACCCTCTCCTTGACGTTATGTCAATCAGAAGAACTACTTCTTCCCTCTCTTGGTGGACTGATAAACCTCTCTGGACCCAGTCAGAATCTGCTGGAATTTCAAAGTTTATAAGTTTTTCTTTCTTGTTTTTTTAAATGTGGATTTTTTCCCAAACCATGATTTCTTTTTGTTTTTCTATTTGTTTAATTAAACTGGCTTTTGATTTAATTAATTGCTTGGTCTGAAAACCATCTAATTGAACCAAAAGCCAGTCTAATTAAACAAATAGAAAAACAAAAAGGAAAAAATCCACATTACAAAAAAAAAAAAAGAAAAACTTATGAACTTCGAAATTCCTGCGGATTCTGACTGGATCCGGAGGTTTATCGGTCCACCAACAGAGGGGAGAAGAAGTAGTTCTTCTGATCGACATAACATCAGTCAAGGAGAGGGTACTGAAGATGAATACGCCAAGGATTTGAAACCACAGTGTATTTAGAAGACTGGATATGAGGAAAGGGATGAAGCATTTAATTTAACTTATATTGAAACATGTCCTCAAGAAATCTACGATTATGAGGAGAGGTATTAAATTCTATCTCGTTTATTAATTAAAATGAACCTCATAATGTCACTTTCTTTAAATATTAATGAAAATATATTTTTCTGTTAAATATTAACTTTAATGAAGACTGTGAAAAAAATGTATAAAAAGGTTATTTAAAAAAAAAGTCAATGCTGGTGTTGAATAGTGTTCAGGGTGTATAGAAACAACTTCAGTGACAATGTGGAGATGTAAACTGATCATTTTTCAAGAGAGAAGCCATGTCTAGAAATTTGTGGTTTGGTCTCTGTGAGGCATCAAAGTTTGAGAACTGTTAAGGTGTGGTGTTGAGTGTGAATTCCACATTTAGTTAAGAAACTCTACAAGAACATAATGCCATGCAATAAATTACAAGAGGAATTAAACATTTTGACCTCCAACTTGATTGCAGATCACCTTAGAAATGACACACATGATTAAAGAAGTGCAGCTATGTGCTCAATATTTCAGTCACAGCATGGATTCATGCAATAAGCTCCTCTTCTAATGATACAGAAGTAGCATACACCATAGTTTTCATATTGCTCTCCACAAAACAGGCAAGTGTTGTAAGATCTGATGATCGTGGTGGCCATGGAACCAATAAATTGATTAGGGTATGTGGCATCAGGTGGTGCCACAACTTTACATGAAAGTGAACTGGAGCTCCATTATTTTGCAGCTATGTTACCTGTTGAATACATAGTAATACCATATCCAATAGAGTAAGAAGAACATCTCTGAGAAAAATGAAGTAGGGTTGGCAGTAAATACAGCCCAACATGTGTTGGTTATTACTTTTATTCACTTGTGGATGTAGATTTTCATCTGTCCAAACATGAATGTTGTGCATGTTCACAATGCCATCTCAAATGAACATGTATTCGCGTTGAACAACATCAAAGTCTGGAATTGTGACTGGAGTATGCAGTACTGTGAGTACCATTGTAAAAACTGGCCGTGGTGGTCTAGGTGGTTATATTCCTTGCCTCTAGTCCCGAGGGTCACAAGTTCAAACCCAGCCAGAGTCAATGGATTTTAGGATGGAAAAATCCAAGGGACAAGTCCTCCAGGAGGGTCATGGGTTCCAAGTCTGAAAAATTTTTGGCTTGTAAAAGAATATCAAGCCTGAAAAAAAGCCCCTGAGCAAAATTTAATTCAGTTTCCTCCATTCAAGTAATACCTTAGTTGCCACTAGATGTCTCATTGAGGCCACATACTGACCACATCACACACAACATCTGTATGGAAATAAGAGTAAATAAATCAGTTTGGTCAAGAAATCCCTAAGGGAGGGCTAAAGCTAGACTCAATGTGCTGTGTAGCCAAAGAGGAATGATGGAAGAAAGGAACTAAGTTCTTCTCATGGACAGGTATCCGCTGCTAATACCTGAGATTTCTGTAGATGGTATGGATGTAACAGTTATTCAAAGGTATCATATTAATGAGACATGTGTCCAATGTTTGCACCATTTGATGCTTCCTCTTCAAACCTTCTCAAAACATTCTCCTCAAAGGCAACTGTTTGAACATACTTTGAACAATCCTTATCCATTTTTGACACTTCATACCATACAGAAAAGCAGTATAATTGATACAATATTCGGAAGACCTATGACATGTAATTTTTTCAATATCGTACAGTAATACTCTATGTACACGAAATTTAAAAAAACACAAAAAAACAAACTTTACTGTAAATACATGCTATAATCGTGGAAAAGTTCCAGGTGGAAAATATGGTACCTATTTGGAACTTTTCATTTTATATTAGTCTTTTCTCAATTGCTGCAAAACATTGAATGCATGCAGAGTATTTCAGTTGGGAAATCTTTCCACATATGAGGGTCATACTGAAAGTCGTGAGCAATCCATTGTTAAAATTCAAATTTCAACAATGTAACAAAAACAACTGCAGGATCGTAATCTACAGACTTTATATCACAACATTGCCGTTTTGTGGCATCATAGCTTCTATCATGTGACCACACGCAGTGTTTTCAAAATGGCAGACATCAGTGTTTCGTTTCGACAGCGCGCTGTCATTGAATTCCTTGTTAAAGAGGAACAATCTGCTGTTGATATTCACCAAAGACTTCAATGTGCTTACGGAGATGCCTGCATGGGTGCCAGCAGTGTTAGGAGATGGGTGAAACATTTTAAAGATGGGAACGTAGCGGTCGCCACGCTCTGCCTCCACAGATTGCAACAAGGAAAGAGTTGATGCACTCATTAAAGATGACAGGCGAGGCATATCACAGTGAATGAAATCGCTACAAAACTTGCAGTATTACACAGTGCAGTGCAAGAAATGATTCACAGCTTAGGTTACCGAAAAGTTAGTGCCCGTTGGGTTCCACGTTTATTGAGTGAAGACCACAAACTTCAGTGAAGAACCATCACCCATAACCTTCTTCAGAGATTTCGAAATGAAGGTGATGATTTTTTGACGAGTATTGTGACAGGTGACGAAAGCTGGTTTCATCGCTATGAGCCTGAAACAAAACGCCAGAGTATGGAATGGCACCACTTGAATTCGCTATCAAAGAAAAAAGCGAAGACACTGCAATCTGTTGGGAAAGTTATGGGCAGTGTCTTCTGGGATGCGCAAGGTTGCATTCTGATTGAATTTCTTGAACCTGGACAAACCATAAATGCTGCCCGCTATATCCAGACTCTTGTGAAGCTCCATCGTGCATTGCACGACAAATGCCCTGGAAGGAAGATCATTCTGCAACACGATAAAGTCCTCACACTGCTCGTGCCACTGTGGAGAAGATCAGGACATTTGAGTGGGAAACTCTTCCACATCCTCCCTATAGTCCCGATTTGGCACCCTCCGACTACCATCTTTTCGGTTCTGTGAAGGCGCAGATGAGAGGCCAATGCTATGAGACGCTGGAGGATATTCGGAAAGCAGTGCATCAGTGTCTTCGAGCAGCTGGAACGGACTTCTATCATAAGGGAATTTTCAAGCTTGTAGAACGCTGGACAAAATGTGTGCAAAGAAATGGAGACTATGTTGAAAAGTAGCACAAAGGTCTGTAGATTAACATGGTGTACTTGGTTTGTCTAAAATAAATATTATGATTGTTTAAAAAAATGTTGCTCATGACTTTCAGTATGACCCTCGTACAATCATGGCAGCAGTTCTGCTATATGTAAGCATCATTTCTGTCATTTTGATTCCTATCTATGGTACATGTCATAATGCTGTCAATCAGTGTTACAGCACTGTTATACAACTCAAACTACCCATTAGGAACTGAACCGTGGATATATCTGATGAAAATTTGATGCCTCACAATGCACAAACTATGAATTTCCAAACATGGATTTCCTCTTGAAAAATGATCCATTTATCGCCTTGTGCCCAATGTACTAATCATTGCTGGTGGCATTTCTACATACAAAATAGTACCTTTCTACATCCAAACCATAGAACATACTCATAGTTGTTTTAAAGACATATTACAACTGTAATTTGCTTATGTTTGCTTACTTGAATTACTTAAAAATCTGTCAATTATATGAAAAATTATTTATACTCTTCTCATGCTCCACTTAAACAACTTGTGAAGAAAAGAGTCAGGTTTTGTTTATACTCCTTTCAACTAAAGAATAGAATAAATGTGAATAAAATCCACATGACCTCAGAGCTTTTCAGTGACTCTTGAACTTATTTTTACTCACAGAAAATAATAAAGAAAATACTTTACATTAAAGTAAAATAAATAATTTAAAGTTGTAATGAGTTTGAGAGCCAGTGAAAAGCTCCAAGGACCTGAGGGTATTATTTACGTGTACCCTATTCTTTAGTTGAAAGTAGTGTAGCTGTACACATGATTTCTCTCAATATCTTCCTTAAAAATCTGAAAAAATATGTAAAGATGTTAATAGTTCTAGGTAATTAAAATATGATTATAAACTGATCAAGAAATGGCTCTTTCTTTGTTGCTAGGATTATGGAATGTTGTAATAAATTACTTTTTCTCACAGAAAATAATTAAAAAAATACTTTTAATCAACAATATAAAGGATCTTCTAGGTTGAACTTTTATAGGAATGAATCACTATGAGGTTTAATTTATTTAAGATAAAATCAAATTTTCATACCTCTCCTCATAATCTTCTTGGTGATGATAAATTAATGTAACATGTATTATCAATAAAACCCAATCACCAAAACAAAGATTAAAAACAATAACTTTTAATGAAGATAAAAAGAATAATTTCAATCAAATGTGCTTCATAAAAAAATGTTTTGATGAACAATTTGTTTTAAAAAATATAAATTTTTAGCAATACTATTTGTAATGAACATGTGGTTAGTTCAGGTTGTAGCATGCTATTTGCTGTCTAGCAGGTCTGGGTTCGATACCCGGTGGGGTTGGAGATTTTAACAGTAAAAATTTTCAATATTGGGGGATAGGAGAGATAATTATGTATAATTTTTAATCACAAGGTTGTATACCAGTTGCCTGGAATAAATTCCAAACCCCTATGCATGACATATAGCTCCCGCAAGAAAAGTGATATCTCAAAAATACTAAATTTTACACCCCAATCATGTGTATTTTATGTCTTGATTCATAAAGCTTTTATGTATGCTTTATAGTTGCATTCAGTGTTAAGTGCTATATACAGGGTGTCCCATTCAAACCGTCCACATTTTAATTAATCATAACTAACAAAGTATGTAGAATTATGAAATGAGGTCAGTATCAAAGAAACAGAAACTCAAAGAATTTTCATTGCCACACACTAAAAGACCTCTATATGTGCACCATTAGTAGCATGAACAATATCAAGTCTGTATTCGATTTTGTGCCACATTCTGTCCAAAATGTCCATTGGTACTGTTGCAATTGTGTCAAGGGTTCATAAATCATGAAGATCTCATAGTGGAGTCGCAAACACACAGTCTTTTACATACCCCCAGAGGAAGAAGTCCAGTGGAGTGATGTCTGGCAAACATGGTGGCCAGCAAATTGGTCCGCAGTATCCAATCCAGCTATCTGGGAAGGATTCTTTGATTGAATTCCGAACATCCAGGCTCCAATGTGTTGGGGCTCCATCTTGCTGAAAGATTACCTGGGGTTGCAGATCAGCTACTTGGGGATACAAGAACTGTTTCAACATGTCTTGGTATACGGGCCAGTTATTGACTTCTCATGGAAGAAAAAAGGACCTATAATCCTGTTCTTCATCAGGCTGCACCAAACATTTACTTTTGGGCTATTCCAGACGTATTCAGGGTAGATATGTGGATTTTGCATACCCCAGATCCTTACATTTTGCTGATTAACAAATCCTGATGCATGGAATATTGCCTCGTCAGAAAACAAGACTTTCCAAGAAATTTAGGGTCCTTGACAATATGATCCAGCATTTCAATAGGCCTGTCATCTGGCTTTATTTGTTGAACAATTTGCACCTTGTAGGAGTACAAATGAAGCCACTTATGAAGCACTCGATGCACAGTTGTTCTCGGCATATTGAACTGCCAGGAAGCTTGGCGAATTGATTTTTGTGGACTTCTCTGAAATCCTGCTCTAATTTCTTCAATCTTTTCTTCTGAAACATGTGTACGAGCACCTCCTGGTTATTTTTTAATGCTTCCAGTCACCAGAAGCTTCTCAAGCTATGCCTTAATGGTCTTCCCATCAGGTGCATTTCCTCCATATTCTTTCCAGTAATTTCTTTGCACTGTAATTATTGACTTCGTCTCTGCATACCAGAAAACAGTTTGTGCTTGTTGCTGAGGAGTCGCCATTTTGTTTTATGTCATTATTGTCCAACATGCGACAGATTAATTAACTGCAAAAATGAAAATTCTTTGAGTTTCTCTTTCTTTTAATACCAATCTCATTTCATAATTCCGCATACTTTGAGAGTTATGATTAATTAAAATGTGGAAGGTTTGAATGGGACACGGTGTATATATAGCATATATAAAACATAAAACACTTTAGAATCAAGATGTAGACTAGATGGTGGGAATTGAGTTGTAAAATTTATATATTCAAGTTGTGTTATTTTTTTTTGCAGATGAGCAATATGTTGAGAAGGCATGTGGTACTTTTCACAGTGTCTATTGGATGGGGGCATTAAATCTAGCAACCTCCTGATGTCAGGTTGGCTGCTGGCCTTGTATCCCTTGGATCCTTTAGCTATCATAGCTGTTTTTTTTTTACCTACAGCACTACTTATTGTAGTTACCCAAATTCCTCACAATGCTGGATAGGCATCAGTCTCATGCTGACTAAAATTCCTTGAGAAAATTTCTTCCCCATGGGGACACGAACCAGACAAGTCCCATAGCTCTACAGTAAGGCATGATCCTGCTTTAAACCACTTGGCTATGGTGTGGAACCCTATACTACACAAAAACATTTAAACATAACTTCTCTCTGTACACTTCACCTTTGTAACATGATCTGCTGAAGCAGTGCATAAAAATTGAAAATAGAACATATTAATGCCTCTCTCCAGTTAATGTGGAACCTGAACCACAAAAAATACAGTGGTGTCATTGGAACATGCATATACGAGGGTCAGTCAAAATGTAATGCTTCCTATTTTTTTTTCTTTTAATTGTGAATATATTTAAATACACTTTACATACCATGAAACCCATAACATTGACGATTAAGTTGCCACTTTTCAATATAATCTCTGTCCTTTTCCACTGTTTTTGTCCACCTTTTAACAAGGGCATATATTCCACTATGGTAAAAAGCATGGTGTTGCTTCCTAAGCCATCAATGAAAGGATGTTTTTATGGCCTCCTCATCTTCAAAATGAATCCCACAATGAGCTTCCTTTAGTGGCCTGAACAGATGGAAGTCTGATGCTGCTAGGTCAGGGCTATAAGGTGGATGAGACAAGACTTTGTATCCAAGTTTCACAATCTCTTCAGTGGTGTGATGACTGGTGGGTGATCTCTTTAGTCTGCTCTTTAACATTTGTGGTACCAACTGTGAACATACTTTTGAGTTGTAATTAATATTTCATTTTAGGAAGTTATATTTTGAGGTTATTTTAATTATATTATTATTTTTAGTCTGGACATCTTACCTCAATACTAATGTTGATTTGTTCTTGAACATGTTTCAAAACAGAATTGTTTTGAAACATGTTCAAGAACAGATCAACATTAGTATTGAGGTAAGATGTCCAGACTAAAAATAATAATATAATACTTTTGAGTACCTTAGTTGTTGAATGATCATCATCATACTACCTTTACTGATGGCGAGAATGAGGCACAATGTATCTGTTGTTATCTCATTGACTCGCTGAATGTTGCATGGAGTCACCGATATTGCTGGCCTTCTGTTCTACTTTGCATCAGCCAATTAATTGTGTTTGTCCTTCAGCTATGTTACAGTGATGAACCATTGTCTAACAGTACTGAAATCCACTGTTGAATCTTCATACACATTTTTCAACCTTTCATGAATGCATAAGGGTGCTTCACTTCCGCATTCAAGAATTCGATCACAAAACACTGTCTAATACTTACATCAATGTCAGCCATTTTGCAAGATGATAATTGCTGCCACCTTATTGACTTAGGAAGTTATTACTGCAGTGGATTGGAGAAGAATGTTGAGGAATTGTGCCGAATTGAAATTTTTCACATGACTAACTTATTAAGAGAAAAAAAATAGGAGGCATTACTTTTGCTGATCCTTGTATTTGATTTTAAAAGTGGTATATCTTTTATTTATGAATAATGAAAGATAAAAATTAAAAAAAATAAGCTTCATGATGTGACGACCTAGGCCCTTGGCCTTACCAACCAGCTTCTGGTTTCACATTCACATGTGTCAATCACAGAAGTGGATGATCATCCAGCCAGCATGGGCATGACATAATTAACATGTTATATCCCCCAACCATTGTAGCTTATTACCTCAACCTGCTGATACTATTTATCATAGCTATCCAAATTTTTTAAGAAGATGGTTGGATACTGATCTTGTACTCTGATGAAATTCCTTTAGAAAATTTCTTCCCCCATGTGGACTTGATTCAGTGCAGGTCCTGGTAGTTCTGTCTTAGGCCATTTGGCTACAAAACTTATATGTGATACTATGAGGTAATAATCAATAAGCTTCCAAAGATCATTTGAAGTCTGAATTATTTCATGTAATAAGATGTGTTTTTACAATATGCAGTCTTAATGAAATGATCAACTAAACTTAGGGCCGCATGCAAATAGATTAGTCTCTACTCAAATTACTTCCGATCACTGGTGGGCTGACTCACCGTGAGCAAGTGCAAAGATCGAATTAGCTACCCATAAACTGGTCATGCATGAAAGTCGTCATTTTTGTAATATTAGCAAGAAATTACCCAGAATTCTCAGCGATAAAACCACTTCCATTATTTTTGTCTGCTATAGAGGAATGCATTTACGCTTGCATCCCACAAATAATACCGTATACAACGACGTCTGCATCGCTCAATATTATGCTGATTCTCCTGTTCTTCCACTTGAATTCTTTGGTAGACACTATCAAATTCCTCTTCTCCGTGTATACCGAAAACATGATCAAAGTCTTCAAGATCCGACATCTTGGATAAATCTGCAAGGTACACGGCAAGGTTTCAAGCTACATCGGTTACCATTGGTTCCCTTCAGGATTCTCACGATAAGTTTCTATCTTAAGTTACCTCGTCAGGTAGCTAACGAATTTCAACAATTATTATCGCATGAATAGATTTCTGAGTAAGCAAAATCATATTAGGATACAACTTTCTCAGCAGAGAACACTTTTTACGGTCTAATGCGTTCATAGATTCGACCCTAACTGATTTTCCAATCAGATAGCTTCATAATAAAGTGAACCCTCTACTTCTGACTTAATGCCAGATGGAGAGTTGAGATGAAGAGATATTATTGAAGGTCTGTGATATACAAGGATGCTGGCTGACCAGACCTGTAGCATCATCACAGGGCCAGATGAAATGAAATGGAACGAAATGATTTACGTGAATATGGAGAAGTGGTGGAATTAAATTTTTGGCAGGATAAAACAAGAGAAACCCTGAGAAAAGCTGTCCTGTCTCCAATTTTTCTACCGGGAATCCCATTTGGAGTGACTGAGATGCAAACTCAGGACCAAGAATTGGAGGGTGAATGTCTGGCCACTTATACCATGTAGCCATAGCTTTATAATACATAAAAATGCACCAAACAATATTAATATATTCTATCTATCTACAATGACTTAACAGCCCAATGTTAGGCCTTAAGCTCTCCTTTGTTAGGAGTTACTAGACCAAATGAATTTTCGCTAATTTTTTTACAGATGTCATAAATGGTATGTGGTTAACATACCAATCCAATGATCCAGTGCTTAGAACCCTCTTTATCAGGCTTAAGGTTTTTTTACGAGCCTGAAAATCTTCAGACTAGGGAGGACTTGCTCATTGGATGTTTCCACCTTAAATAATTCATCAACCCCAACCAGGTTTGAACCTTCGGACCGGAGAGAAAGAACATAACCATTAGCCCACTGTGGTCAACAAATTAATATATTAGTAACATCTAAACCAAATAGGCTACCAAAATTATATATTTTTTTTGTTTTATGTTTTCTCAAATTAATAAAAACTACTGCCATTCTGTACTTTTTACCAGTATATAAACACATTTCCACTTTACATCTTTGGAAGAAACAAATGTATATATTACATTTACATCATAAAATTGTATGATATATATTTTGATATAATAAGGTGCATATTAATATATCATAAATATTCAAATCTGAAATAAGAAGCCCCTTAGAAAATTGTTGTCCCTTTCATGTCCAGATTTGATTTGATTTGCGATGTGAAGGAGTATTGTTATAAAATAAAATACTAACTACCACAAATATTTATCTGCTCATAATCTATTCGGACATGTATGAAAACACAATTTCTAATAATCCTAGTCATATTTTGTTATTTTGAATTGAAACCAACATAAAAAACAAAAGAACAGAAATATTAATGTCAATAACAGGAAATCTAGTTGTGAAAATTATTTTCTGTTTCACAATTTTTTTTTTTGCAAATGTCCCAGGTTGTCTTTCGACATTCCTGGTGTTCTCTCCTGGCATGGCATACTTGTAACCCACTTCTGAGGTTGGGGCACCTGGAAGGCGGGGTTACATTGCCCCGATAATATGATGGTTGATGATGATAGTGGTGCGCCAGGAGAGTCCCTAATCCTAAACTTAATCATAAGATGAATATGAGTGATGATGATTGTGATGGCCATATGATTTCGGGGACCATTTGGGCCTTAAAGTTTTCCTAACATTTGTCTTACAGGTGAGTAAAAACCCCGATAAAAACCTCACCCAGAAAAACTGTCCCGACTGGGGATTGAACCCGGGCCCACTGCGTGACAAGGCAGCATGCTACCTCGAGACCACAGTGGTGGACATTTCATAAAATATAATAAACAATATTTTGTGACAGATCCACTGCACTAGCTGAGATGGAACCTGTCTAGCAGGTTCATATTCAATTTCCGGTGGGGTTGGAATTTTTAATTGTAAAATTTTTCATTTTGAGATAGCAGGGGTATATAATTTTTGGTCACTAGATTACTCATCAGATATCTGGATTATTTCCAAACCCCTTCTCAGTACATAGTATGTGGAGAAGCCATATAGTACTGTTGATAGCGATTTGTCCATTGGGTGGAGATGTCAATCCTAGCAATCTTCTTTGTGCTTTATGACAGGAATAGGCCATGTACCAGCATTGGTTTTAGCTTCTCCCTTCTCATTTTTCATCATTATGTCTCATACAATATGTTTGCACTATACAAATACTTAAACATACACTCATATCTATACACAGTACAAGTATACATCGTCTACATAAAGTGATCTGCCGAAATGGGTGCGTAAATTGAAAATGGACCACATTGATGTCATCTGCTTAGCATGGAACGCGAAGCATGAAAAAGGGCAGGTGGCATTGGCACACACACACACACACATTATTCATGATAGATTAGTGTGGAATGTGTTAGCAAAGCAAAAAAATATGTTAGTCACACATATTCTATTATAATTTATCAAATTATTTTAAGCATTTGATTATTATATAAAATGGTACAAATATCAGGTCTAAACTGATTATCTCTTGGAATCTTTTAACATTCATATTCATCATCATCATCATCAACAACAACAAGGATTAAGCCCAATGGCCTGTTCCGATCTCATTGTAGGTCGAATTGGTCCTTCCATCTCTTCAGTGGTCTTCCCAACATTCTTCTCCCTTTTGGTTTATAATTATACATTCTTTTTGGTATGCGCTGTTCATTCATTCGTAATACATGCTGAAGATAAGCATTTTGATAATATTTTATTCTTTCACAGAGATTAAATATATTAAGTTCTGTTCTTATATCTTCGTTTTTCTTTTTATCGGTTCTTTGATATCCTGCTATTGCTCTCAACATCTTCATTTCAGCAGCCTCTATTTGTTTACTATCTGCCTTCGTTAATGTCCAGGTTTCACATCCATAGATAAGAGATGGAACTGCCAATACTTTGTAAAACTTCAAAATAGTTTCTTTTGTAGTCTTATTCAATAAAGTGCGTTTAATTGTGCCACATAGATAATTGAATCGTTGTATTTTAGTGCGTTTATCTAAATTTCTGTCATTGCCTAAATGACATCCCAAATAATTAAAATTCTGAACTTGGTCTATAATTACATTGTTTATCATTATTTTTGTTCTTATTGCACATTTTCCTTTCAGAGCTAATATTTTTGTTTTAGATGTAGATATTCTTAAATTGTATTTTAGAGAGATATTTTTTTAAGTATAAAGGAATTGTTGTAAAGCATTTTCTGTTGCTGCCATTATTACTTGATCGTCTGCAAAAAGCAGAGTTATCAATACACTAGTATTTGTATTAATTTGTTCTTGCCATTCATTTATGACATATTATTCATTGTTATATTAAAGCCTAGTGTAGTGGGCTAGACAACTATGGTGTGATATCTTAAAATTTCATCATTATCTTCAAGGTATGGGCCTATATCTTAAAATTTATTTAATAACATTAAATGTGAGTATTCACTAAACCTGTATGGATATTTTAATGTTTTTATTTAAATTTATCACTCATATGAAGGAAAAATTAATATTTGAAGAGGCTTTTTTTTTGCCTGAAATGGGATTTCAACCCAAGACCAGTGCTCAAATCTTCAGGCTCTCCAGGCTTCCAATTCAAATGGGATGTTTTTCTCTTACTTATATAAAACCCCCGTTCACCACAAAGTAGAGAACATTTGTTTTCAAGAGAAAAATTTCAGTTTAAATTGGAAGATAGGGTAGCTTAAAGAGCACTGGTGCATTAAACCAGAGATTTCACATTTCAGGCAGAAAATTTTCTCTTCAATAGCACGTGGATTTATTATGTTTTTGCATAAAATTAAATATTGTCTAAGTATGCAAGTTCCAGTTTTGCCATGTTCCTCAAAAAATTGGATAAATCTATTATTGACTCCATGTTCCTCAAAAAATTGGATAAATCTATTATTGACTCCATCATTAGTAAAGAATTAAATTTTTACCAATAAATGAATTGTTTTAGACTCGAGGTCCTGAGTTCAAACCCTGAAACGAACCACAGATTTTTCCTAGCTTTACTCATGCATTTCTTCATAATTACCATTTAAAAAATTGTTAGAATTCTTAACCAAATATTCTAGATGTGATATGGTTTTACATGTTAAATATCTATAAATAATAATCAAATAAAAAAGATGAACAGTTCACAACAACTTTTAACTTGTCCTCCAAGGAAAACTGCTTCTTAGGTTTTCCTCAGCCAAAGTTTCATTAACTTAGGCTGGAATCAAACCTTGAAAATCATTGGACCACGTGTTATTCTTAGGTCATTAAAGCCAATGGCAACACAAAATCAATATTGGTCATACCACATAAATACACAGAGCATAGAGCAAGATATCAGGATACATTATTTATTGCAGATACATTAACTATTATTTCAGAATAATGTGTGGACTTATAAATTCTAGTTTCTTTATTTCTGAATGTTGCTGATAATATTTTAAATTTTCCAGGCCGTACTTTGAAATGAAAGCACAATTTAATCAATTACTTGAAGATCAGAAGAAAAGGGTGAAGAGTTTAGAGCAGCAAGTAGGTCAAGCAAAAATGAGTTATGCAGAAGCACTGCGTAATCTGGAGCAAATTAGTGATGAAATACACAGGGTCAGTATTTGTTAATTTATCAAATATTTACATATTTCATCAGCTTTTATTTAGGATTTCACATTTAAATTAAATTTTCAGACTCGTAAGTATGAAGTGGAAACTGCAAGTGGAATTGATCCTCTGGGTGCCCGAGGGACTGGTGTTGGAGCAGAGTCACCTCTCCCTCTCACAGCTAGTTCACCAGATCCTCCATCACATAAAGTATCACCACCTGGCCTAAGTTCATCGTCCTTACCAGATACAGGTAATTATGGTACATTTTTTACCCCACTGAATTTGGTACTTCTTAATTCAAATAATATTCACTTGTCGTTATAAGGTTGACTGGACCCATTCCAATTCTATTCTTGAATAAACTTTCTTAAACTGTTGCAATCAATGGTAAAGAGAATTTTTTTTTCCTGAACTGGGAATCGAACCCCAAACCTTAAAATTTAAATGCTCATGTTTTATTTTAGGAAGTAATATTTTGAGGTTCTTTTAATTAAATTATTTTGAGTCTGTAATATCTTACCTCAATATTAATGTTGATTTGTTCTTGAACATGTTTCGATTTGTCTTCTAATCATCTTCAGCATCATGGCCAGACTGGTTGGATTTATGTTGTAAACACTGGATGTCGATGGCAGCTCCCTCCTGTGGTTGGCCAAAGAACCTCCAAATGATATATATATGACATATATAGGAAAAACAAAAAAAAAACCTAAAAATTAGAACTAAAGAACACATAAGAAATATTAAAAATGGGGAAATAGAAAAAAAAATCTGCAGTTGCTGTTCATATTTGGTCTGAAAAACATAATATAAATTTGGATACTAAATTATTAAAACAGTTAGAAAATACAAAAGAACTGACTATTTGGGAAAAGATCTTATTTCAGAATAACAAAAACAGAGTTATGAATTTTGAAATACCGACGGAGCATGACCTCGTTTGGAGGTTTTTGGCCAACCACAGGAGGGAGCTGACATCGACATCCAGGGTTTACAACATAAATTCAACCAGTCTGGGCAAGCTGAAGATGATTGATATCCAACCGAAACATATTCAAGAACAAATCAACATTAATATTGAGGTAAGATTTCACAGACTCAAAATAATTTAATTAAGTTCTCATGCTCTGACTACTGAAATAATTCAGGCTTCCTTCCCATCCAAGCATAAATCCTCTCTTTAGACCACTGAATTAGCTCAGTGGTTAGAGCATCAACACGTAAAACTGAAGGTTTGAAGTTTGATTCCTAGTTCAGACAAAAATTTTTCTCTTTACAATTGATTATAATAGTTTAGTTGTGTACATTCATTTACTCATTTCAATCATAGTAACAGCTTTACTTTCTTAATATTAATTTAATAAACTTTTTTAATCTTAATCAGGGATTGAACCTAATACTCTTGGGCTATTGATCAGACACACTAACCATCATAGAGGCAGTCTGACTGCATAAGAGACATACAACACATTTTTTCCCAATTTGTATAACAAGAATATTTCATCTCAATTGCTTCCAATCTTTGCTTTTGACTTTTAGTGATTGTCCAAAATTCTGATCCATACATCAATACAGGAACAGCCATTACTTTATAAAATTTCATTTTTTTCTTTTCTTGTGTTAAAAGAAAGATTTAGAAAATTATTGCTCAATTATAAACCACACAGAAGGAGAAATGTTCGATGCCCACACAGATGATCTGAAAAATTTTAACAATTCTAGCTTTCATGGAACCGGAAGGAGCCAACAGGCTTAATCCCTGGATGTTGAAGAAGAATGAAGAATATTTCATGTGAGGAAATTTTTTGTTGAAAAAAAATCAGATGTTCTGAAGCAAGGAGTATCAAAAATACACCAGTAATGATACAGAAGCTACTAGTAAACCCTCGCTTGTGGCTGATGTGTACTAAGTCAAGGGATGAGATGAGATGAAACTCCTATTATTGAAGGTCTGTGATATACATGATCCTGGCTAACCAGGTCTGATGCACTATCTCAGAAGCAGATGAAATGAAATGGATGATATGAATATAGAGAAATGCCCTGGAATTAAGTTTTTGGCAGAAGAAAATAGGAGAAACCCCAAGAAAAGGCTGCTCTAGCTCTGATTTGTCCACCAGGAACCCCATTTGGAGTGACCAAGACTTAAAATTGGGACCCAATTGTATTTTATAAAGGAAAAGTAAGCTAAGTTAAGCTAATGGGTTCATACCCCATTTATAGAGGAGTGTCATAGAGCTGTTACAGCAGCTAATCCATCCATAGTAATTCTGCCCGAGGGCAGGTCTTTCACTGCAGTCATAGCATTTTCATGCTATGCTTTGCAGCTTTACTAGGGAATTGTAGGTGTGGTAGCTTGCCATTGCTTTTCACACCGATGAAGGATGATGATGATGAGATGATAATGATAAGGATGATGATGATGGCCATATGATTTCGGGGACCGTTTGGGCCTTAAAGTTTTCCTGACATTTGTCTTACAGGTGAGGAAAAACGCCGAGAAAAACCTCACCCAGAAAAACTGGCCCCGATGGGGATCGAACCCGGGCCTGCTGCATGACAAGGCAGCATGCTACCTCGAGACCACAGCGGTAGACAGCAGCTAATAGTCACCATAAATGAAATGTAAATAATCTTACACAAGGAAAGTTAACTGCCAACCAATAAAAACAGAATTCAGGTAAAAAAAAAAACAAATGACACTTGTAATAAATGAAGAGAGAAAAAATAAGATTGTGTACCCAAGAAATGTAATAGAAGACCTATATCAATTGATATTATGAACTATACTTTTGAAAAGGTAGGTAGTTGTGTATGTTTAGACTCATTAATAACAAAATCTAATGAACTTTCTGAAGAAATTAGAAAGCAAATTCACAATGCAAGCACATATTATTAAATCAATGGTAAAGAGAAAAATGTTTGCCTGAACCGGGAATCGAACCCTGAACCTTTAGCTTTCCGTGCTAATGCTCTGTCCACTGAGCTAATTCAGGCTTCATTCCCATCTAAGCAGAAATCCTTCCTTTACCTTACTCTACTGGTCCCACATTCAATTGCAATTAAGTGAGTAAGGTAAAGGAAGGATTTCTGCTTGGATGGGAATGAAGCCTAAATTAGCTCAGTGGACACAACATTAGCACGGAAAGCTAAAGGTTTGGGGTTCGATTCCTGGTTCAGGCAAAAATTGTTCTCTTTACCATTGATTTACAATAATTTAATTGTGTTCATTAATTTACTTATTTCTATCATAATAATATCTTTAGGTTCTCAATATTAATTTAATATATATTTTTAACCCTCTGCATGTCACTGGTAAAATCTCTTGTGTCAGAGATTTAAATCGCATCCGCCAATGTTATTGGTTTTGCATATAGTTTAAGTGTCCTGCGCCATAGCTGAGTGCTTAAGGCAGGAAGCCTTGGTGCAGAGCTACAGGACTTGCACTGGTTCGGGTCTCCATGGGGGAAGAAATTTTCTCATGGTATTTCGGCCAGTATGGGACCAGTGCCCAACCAGCATCGTGATGCATTTGGGTAGCTACAATAAGTAGCGGCTCCAGGTTGAGAAAACCAGCTATAACAGCTGGAGGACTCGACATGCTGACCACATGTCACCCCTACACTGGCTGATTATCATCTACCTCTGTGATTGACACATGTGGATGTGAGGCCAGCAGCCGGCTGGTAGGCTAAGGGCCTTGTAGGTCTGTCGTGCCAGGAGGATATAGTTTAATTATATTGTCTGGCAGGTAATGGACAGAAGCATCAGAGTTGATCTAATCAGCTCACGGCATCTAAAGGGTTAATGGACTTATAAAATATTTTAAATATAGATATCTTACTTATAGGCTATATAAGAAACCAATCTTGACGTATGGAAATAAAACATGGGTATAATTAAATTTGATGAAAATAATTTTGAAAAAAAAAAAAGAAGGAAAATATATGTACAAATTAATGAAAATGACATCTAAAAAATAAGATACAGCAAAGAATTCTATGATCTATATAACCCACCTCAATTATAAATCTGATAAGTTTGGCATGTGCAGAGAATGAAAACTAAAACGTTGTTAAAAATTACTGAAAATAAACCAGAAGGGAAACAAAGAGCTGGAAGACCCAATAGTAGATGGATTGATGGAGTGTTAGAGTACATAAAGAAACTAGACATCAAGAACTGTTGTGGAAAGTGGCTAAAGAGAGAGAAATCTTGCAGAAGATCCTAAAGGTCCTTAATGGGCTATAATGCTATTTTGATGATTATGAGCAAAATTTGTTGGCATTTTCATACCTATATTTGAACTGAAATGGCAGTGATCCGAACTGTTAAAATGCATTAAGTAAAATAACTAACTTTTGATGTTTTTTTAAATTAATTTAATACTTCTCACTGAAAGACAAATTATATTTAAAGAGAAAAATATATGGTCAGACTGGGATTTGAACCCAGGATCTTCGGCTTTCTATGCCTGAGCACTCCAGGTAGCTCAGTTGGTAGAGCAGTGGCATAGAAAGCCAAAGGTCCTGGGTTCAAACCGCAGTCTGAGCATATATTTTTTAATGTTTTATTATTCATTTGATACATCTCAATGATGGATAAATCATATTTGAAGAGAAAAATTATATGCTCAGACTGGGACTCGAACCCAGGACCTTTGGCTTTCTATGCCAATGCTCTACCGACCGAGCCATCTGGGTGAGTTCCAATCTAAATGCAAATTTTTCTCTTATGTACATTGTTAATTCCCATGCACCAAATGCTATGAAACCATTGCTTCTATCTTTGCAAATGGTGGCTTCTTTATTAAGAAGACATTTATTTGGGAATTTTATATTATATTATAAAACCAGTATGGCTTCTTTCAATGTTTTTATTATTCATTTCATACATCTCAATGATGGATAAATCATATTTGAAGAGAAAAATTATATACTCAGACTGAGACTCGAACCCAGGACCTTTTAGTATATTTTTCTCTTCAAATATCACTAATTTTTATTTAAGAAAGAAAAATTAAAGCTTGAACCAGGACTTGAACCCTATCTCTGATTCTCTGCATCAGTATGATATCAGTTACACCATTTGAGCCTTGATATAAACGTCAACAATTCTTTCCTTTTATACAATTCTTGTTCATCCGAAGGCCAATAGCTATCACTACCATGAACGCCATCTGAAAACTTCTATTCAGAAGTATTTATATTGAGAATTTATACATTACTTTTGAGCAGTAAAGCTTCATATTTTGATGTTTTATTTAAATTAACTTTGATTTATTTAAATTAATACTGATGCATAGATTCAGAGAACCAGGGTTAAGTCCCAGTTCGAGCATTAATTTTTCTTCCTTAAATAAAAAAACTATTCAGGATTGGAAAGTATTAATTTAAATAAAACATCAAAATATGAAGCTTTACTACTCAAAAGTAATGTTAAATTCTCAATAAAAATACTAAAGAATAGAAGTTGTCAAATGGCTTTGATGGTAGCAACAGTTATCAGTCTTCGGATAAACATGAATTGTATAAGAGGAAAGAATTGTTGATGTTCGTATCAAGGCTCAAATGGTGTAACTGGTGTCATACTGATGCATTGAATCAGAGATTCGGGGTTAAAGTCCCAGTTTGAGCATTTTTCTTTCTTAAATAAAGATCTATCTAGGATTAGAAAGTGTTGATTTAAATAAAATATTAGAAAAAAAAAAGAAAACTAACTATTTGTAAAATAGATAAGTAAGCACAGTTGGACTACACTTAACTATTTATAACTTCAATATTTTTTGCATCTTCCATTTTGTGTTTTTCTATTTTAATAACAAAATTGTTTTCCTTGCCAATTTCTATTTAATTTCTATCTTGAAAATTAATTAACAGTGAAATGTATTTTTATAGATGTATGGTCAGACTCCACAGGAACAGGTCCTCCTGATTCAGATTCAGGTGAAGAGTTCCTACGGTTACCTGAGAAGCTCGGTCCAAATGCATCACCAGTAGTGTCAAAGGTAACTCGCTATTTACAACAGTATTATTTTTAACTTTTGGCAAAATTTATAATTTGGATATACAGTTTAAGGAAGAATCCAGATATAATAAGAACACTTAAGTCTCATAGGCTGCGATGGGCAGGACATATGACACGTATGGGCAATGAAAGAGGAGCATGGAAGCTTCTGGTAGGAAAACCAGAGAGAAAATGTCCAGTTGGTAGACCAAGAATGAGGTGGGAGAATAACATTATCCATGATTTGAGGGAAGTAGATTATACAGCGGATGATTGAAAAGAATTAGCTCAGAATAGGGATGTATTGGAGAGCTTATGTCTATGCGGCCATGAACCTACGGATTCGATAGAGCCAGTGAGTTAGTTTAAGGAAGAATTGTTGATTATAATTGTTGATTTAAATATACATTATATACCTGAATATAAAATAAAGCTTTTTCTCAGACTTAGAAAATTCTGAGCTTGCACACAAAAAAATTGTTCAAAATATCATTGAACCTACTTTCTAGGCACTAAAGATGGTCATGAAAAAAAATATATATATATTCAGTATGTTAGATTATCCACTAGTGGAGGCTCTAATTTTTCCATATGTGGGAACTAGGAGCTATCTGTGGTGAGCAGATTTATTGGTCTCCTGGCATTGAAACTTTTGTAAAAATTTATACTCTAGGAGCCACATTTTTTGAGAAAATAGAAAAAAAATTGCAGTAGGAACCCATTGTTTGATAGGATTGTGAAACTGAAGAAGAAAGTAATTTATTAAAATATTTAGAAAGACTATTAGAACTCACAACATAGGAAATTATATAAATTCAGAGGAACAAAAGCAGAATTATGAATTTTGAAGTTTCTAGCAAGTAAGATTTTATTTTGAATTTCATTTACCCTTCATCATAGACGTAAGGTGCTGATATATCATTTCAAACAGTAGGATTTAATTGAGAATGTGTTGTTGCTGTTTGCCAATGCTCTGGATCTTGGATTTCATCCATTTTTCATCTAGTGTCCCAATAATAAGATGTTAACTGGATTTGAATATCTCTTTTTAAATGTTCCTTGTCCATGATTGTGTCAGTTGTTTGTGCAGGGTGAACTGTGTTTAGTATATGGAGGTGTGTAGCCAAGCAGTCATGTCCAATGGCTAAATGGAACATTGCCACCATTTTTCTTCATGGGTAACCAGGAATGTATTTTTTGTCATCGAGGATAATGTTCCTTTTCTCTTTTGTGCATTCAGTCTTAGGGTCGCATGCAAATACATTAGTCTCTACTCAAATTACTTCCAATCACTGGTGAGCTGACTCACCATGAGCAAGTGCAAAGATCGAATTAGCTACCCACAAACTGGTCATGCATGAAAGTCGTCGTTTTTGTAATATTGGCAAGAAATTACCCAGAATTCTCAGCGATAAAACCACTTCCGTTATTTTCGTCTGCTATAGAGGAACGTATTTACGCTTGCGTCTGCAAATAATACCGTATACAACGACGTCTGCGTCGCACAATATTACGCCGATTCTCCTGTTCTTCCAGTTGAATTCTTTGGTAGATTCTATCAAATTCCTCTTCTCTGTGTATACCGAAAACATGATCGAAGTCTTCAAGGTCCGACATCTTGGATAAAGCGGCAAGGTTTCAAACTACATCGGTTACCATCGGTTCCCATCGGGATTCTCACGATAAGTTTCTATCTTAAGCTATGATCTTAAGTTACCTCGTCAGGTAGCTTACAAATTATTATCACATGAATAGATTTCTGAGTAAGCAAAATCGTATTAGGATAAAACTTTCTCAGCCGAGAATGCCTTTTACGGTCTAATGCGTTCAAAGATTCGACCCTTAAACTTTTGCAACAGTTTTATTGAATATACTCCAAGCGTGACAGGTCTAGAAGGCCCTTAGCCTATCAGCCGCGTGTGGCCTCACGTCCATATGTGTCAATCACAGAGGTAGATGATCATAAGCCAGTGTAGGGGTGACATGTGGTCGGCATGTTGGGTTCCCCATTCGTTTTAGCTGGTTTTCTCAACCTGGAGTCACTACTTATTGTAGCTAACCCAATGCCTCACGATGCTGGGTGGGGGCACTGGTCCCATACTGGCCGAAATTCCATTAGAAAATTGTATTGAATATAGTATTTCATTTATTGTACTATCACTTGGATATTATGATGTTAATGCTTATAAAGCAGATTTTGAATCACAAAATATGGCCACTTCGTTGAATTTATTTATATAGTTGAAAAATTGTTTTAGATTAGTTAGTATTGATTGCTGCTGTTTCTTCATCAAAATTGGTTGTGTTTGCCTATTGATAAATATAGGTTGAAAAATTTACAGTGTATTCCAGCTTCAGCATTTTCTGTTTCATACATACTTATGTGTAGCCATTGTGTTGTTGACTAATGTGCTGCATCTAACACTGAAGTCATTAGCAGTCTTGCTCTCCAATACTTTGAGGTTTTAGAATCTTTATGTTTGACAGCAATACAGTTGTTCATTTCTTCATCAGGGTGATTGCATAAAATGCATTTCGGTGAAGCAGAACATTGATTTTGTAAAGGTGTTTTGCCAGACAGTCGTGGCCTTTTGTCATTCTAAAATGAGCTACTTCTGTTTTTCTTGTTATGTTCGGTATATCAATATGTTTTATTAGGCATTCCCATTTTTTGTTTCTGGCCACTGTTTGAAGTATATTGTCATTCATAATTTTGAATTTTAACTTAATGTGGCATTTCACTGAGGAGTAAAGTGTTGGTTTAGATCTAGGCAATTGTTCAATGCAGGATCCTTTTTTGGTGAGGAGATCGGCTGTTTCATCATCGGCTATCCCACAGTGGGAGGGTGTTCTGGGTATCGGGTATGGATTGTTTAGGCGAACTGTATTATCACTGATGGCACTCATGTAGGATTCAGATGGAACTTCTTTAAATTAACTTCACAGATGTTTACACAAAATTTCCAAATTCACTTTATTTATTACTAAATTACAATAGGAAGTAACATTATGAGGTTCTTCATAATAAATAAGGTGAGTCTGTTGCATCTTACCTCATAAATAATTGTGTTTCATTTGATATACGTTTGATATGTTATCCATATCATTATATGGACAACATATTGAAACATTATATTATTTTTGGTCTGGACATCTTACCTCAATATTAATGTTGATTTGTTCTTGGACATGTTTCAAAACAATTCTCTGTTTTATCTTCAGCTTTCCCAGACTGGGAAAGCTGAAGATAAAACAGAGAATTGTTTTGAAACATGTCCAAGAACAAATCAACATTAATATTGAGGTAAGATGTCCAGACCAAAAATAATATAATTAAAATAACCTCAAAATATAACTTCCTAAAATTAAATATATTGAAACATGTCAAATGAAACACAACTATTCATGAAGTAAGATACACCAGATTCACTTTATTTATCACTTTGTTTATTTAACACTTTTTTACTTTATACATACAAATGATTTTTTTGCTAAAAGATTCTATTACAAACACAGTTATTTTATAATGCAGTTCTTCATGCTTGCTGATGGCTTCACTTAACACATTTACTTGTTCTCGCTCTCCCTCATTCTTCCACACCTTCACTGATCTACCGCTAGAACACAGCTGACTAGTCTGACTGACTCGCATCTCCTTTTATATGCGATGTCAGAACAATCTGGAAGCCACTCTAGACTTTTATAGAGTGGAAAGCCTTAAGAACCGACCTTTGTGGAATGGATGCATAGATAGATGCATGTGGGCTTTGTGATTTGTGAATCCTTTTCTAACATACAAGGTGAGACCCGACTCTTGTCTTTGCCTACAAAATTCAAAAGCCAGCCCAACAATGCGTCGCAATATCACATTGTTTCTTGGCTGTGATGATTTTGATTAATCAATCTTCAAGGATAATTTTTATTTTGAGGTAATGGGCTTAATTGAGAATGTTGATTATGTTCTGTGAAACATGACCAGGTGAGAGGATTTTATTTAATAGGTTGAGATGTAAAGTTTTCAGTTCTTGTTTTAACTTTAATGATATTTATCCCATAGTGCCGCGGTGGACTAGTGGTTATGCTCCTTGCCTCTGGTCCCGAGGGTCGCGGGTTCAAACCCAGCTGGGGTTGATGGATTTTTTTAGGATGGAAAAATCCAAGGAGCAAGTCCTCCGGGAGGGACTTTAAGCCGTGGGTCCCGAGTCTGAAGATTTTCAGGCTCGTAAAAGATCCTTAAGTCTGAATGAAAAGGCCTCTAAGCAAAATTTACCGAATTTTCCCATCCTAGTACTACCTTGGTTTCCTAGATATCAGTATGAGGCGGAACGCTGACCACGGACCACTCAAATGACATCTGTACGAAAACAAGTGTAACTAAATTAGTATGGTTTAAATTCTTCCCTGTAGGGGGAGAGTGCCTAAATCTCTGTTAAGGGAAAACATGGGCTTACAAGAAGAAGAAGTGTCACTTCCCATTAAATTTTTATACAAACGTAAAGTTACTCAATGAATGAATGAGTCACTTCTTATCTTATCTTGTATTTCATGTTTTTTTTAAACACACAAACTAAAGTTTTTAAAAGGAGTCCCTCTTATCTTCAGCTGACATTATGACTCTTATTTCCCATATTTAATTATGAATAAGTCACTCAATTTGAACTTTTATAGGAAAAATCACTGTGAGGTTTAATTTAAGATTTAAATTAAAATTCTTTATATGTCACCTCATATTCAGTCTTCTAATTAAATCAGTTTCAAAACCTAGGTGGTTTCATCTTCAGTAATATCTTGACCAATGTTATGTCATTCAGGAGAACTGCTTTTTACTCCCTCTGTTTGTGGACCGATGAACCTCCGAATCAAATCAAATTCCCCGGCAATTTCAAAATTCATAAGTTTTTCTTTCTTGTTTTTTTGAATGTGGATTTTTTTTCCAACTGTGAGCTTTTTCTGTTTTTCTATTTGTTTAATTAAATCAACTTTTATGTCAATTAAATGTTTTTCAGACCAAGCAAAAGCAGCTACTGCTGACTTTTCCACTTTACGATTTTTAACATTTATAAGACGTTCTTTCACCCTTATTTTTAAATTTCTTTTTGTATTTCCTATATAAATTTTGTCATAATCTCTGCAATTGATCCGATAAATTCCCAATTTGATTTCTTCTTCAATTTTGTCATTTTTGTTGGTTATGATCAAATTAAGGCTGTATTTATTCTTCGGTGCCAATCTTATGTTAAACTTTTTAAACATTTTTTTAAATTTGTGGTGCTTCAATAGATAAGTGAATTTCATTAATTTTATGTTTTGTTCTGTTTATTTTATAAGTGTACTTACATTAATTAATTTTTGTCTTTTAAACTTATTTATTTTCTTGTTTACCATATTTTCTTCAAAACTGTTTTCTATTGCTACATTAATGATATGAGGTGAGGTATAAATAATTTAAATTTAAATCATAAGTCACTCTCTTTCTGTCCAATTCCTATGTATACAGGTCATTGTTATATATATATATATATATATATATATATACACATACAGGTGCAGCATAAGTCAGTTAACCGAAAATGCAAATATATTATTTTCTGTAGTTTACAACATCTATACAAAAACAAGTACTGGAATTGTTCCCTAGTTAGCAAATTACCTCAAGCAGTAGTGTTTGAGTTATATTCTGAAGGTCCCATATTCAAACCCCGGTTTCAACTAATCAGATTTTTTTCCTTGCAACCATGTGCAGTGGTTAATATACTTATGCCACACACTGTGTATACAGTGTGTATCAAAAAGGATGGCACAAACTTACATGGTTGAAAGTACACGATAATAGAAGCAACAATGTCCCAGTAAACACGGGTCCGCAAACGAGCCATTTGCGAGATAATTATGAATGTATGGTTACAAGCCACCACTGACTTCATTGTAAATGTTGATCTAGTTAGTACAAATTAATTTGAATTTAGACTTTATTATTAATTTAGTTCACATTTCACAGTTCACTTCACTTATGGGTTACCTGTAGGAGGTGTTTGAAGTGTCTTCCTTGCATCTGGATGCAATACTGTGCTCATCTGTACAATGAATGTCGAATTCTTTCGAAAACCCCTGGATAATTTCTGAATTCTTGACAAGCATGTACAACTCTCTGCTCCAGTTCTTCAACCGTGTTAACGGGTGTGCTGTACACTTCGCTTTTGAGGTGACCCCAGACACAAAAATCCAAAGGATTTAGATCAGGTGATCTTGGAGGCCAAGGTACAGATCCGCCTTGACCTATCCATCTTTGGCCGTATCTGTGCATTAGATGCCATCTCACAGTAGCAGCAAAATGTGCCGGAGCTTCATCATGCATGTACAACAAACTCCAACATTGCTGAAGGGGAACATCCTCAATCAATCCTGGAAGATGACGCTGCAGAAAGCTAAGGTACCTCCGTCCATTAAGTTTTCGTGGAAGAATGTGTGGCCCAATGAGATGACCACCTAGTACCCCTAACCACACATTCAGTGAGAAACAGTGCTGATGTGACTCATGCACAGCATGTGGGTTTATTTCACACCAAAAATGTTTATTATGATATAAAAAAACACCATCGCGTATGAATCCTGCTTCATCTGTAAATAAAATGTTACATGTGAAACGAGGGTTGACTACAGTCTGTTGTTGAATCCACTGACAAAACATCACTCTAGGAACAAAGTCCGCATCATTGAGACATTGAACTCGTTGGAGGTGGTAAGCGTACGGTAAATTGCTATGTAAAATTCTTCGTACACTACTATGGTTTAGTACAGGCACTTGTGTGGCAATTCTTCTCATTGAGGTTCCTGGAGAGAGCTGTACTGCTTCCAAAACCATATCCTCAACCTCAGGCGTAATGTGAGCAGGCCTACCTACTGCTCTGCCATGTGCAAAACCCCCATTTTCTCTCAGGCGCTGATGGACCCTTGTAAATGTATGACTTTCGGGGTGTCTTCGATCAGGATATGTTTCTTAGTAACAAGCGTGCAGCCTCCCGTGCATTGCCATTAGCCCTACCATACATGAAATGCATATCCGCAAACTCTTCGTTACTATAAGGTTCCATTGTAACTACAACACAGCACAAGTGGCACTCCTCAGACGAGACTGATACCTTTTGAGACTGTGTACTGTATCTGTCCTGTATGTTCTGCATGTATGGTTTGATTACAACTCCACCTCTCGGCAATGTTCAGTTTTGTAAACAAAGAACATAGGATGGCTTCAAGTGCGCAAGGAGTAAACCGTATGATGTTACAAACAATGACATCAATGGTGGCTTGTAACCATACATTCGTAATTATCTTGCAAACGGCTCGTTTGCAGACCCATGTTTAATGGGACATTGTTGCTTCTATTATCATGTACTTTCAACTATGTAAGTTTGCACCATCCTTTTTGATACACCCTGTATATATATATATATTTTTTTTTTTTTCTTTTAGCCAGACTTCATCTCTTATGCAGTGAAATTATCATGTTACAGGCTGACAGAGAAACAACAGCTTCCCAAATGTCTGAATATCTAGGACTTTCAAATCTATCTGGAGGAAGAGGGTCTAACATGGAAGACACCAATAGCAGTCAACCAATGGCTGAATTGGCAATAAGATCTCAGAATACTTTGCAGTCTGTGTCTATGTCTCCAAGACACAGCATCACCAATAAACCAAGCCTCAAAATCATGGAGACAAGTTTTGTAGATAAGCAGCAAGTGTCTTCAGCGAGATCGCACACATCAGGAAATCCATTTCTATCACCGGGCGACAACCAACTGGATGAAAATGGTGGAGGTTCTGAGAGTGAAGATCAAAATAGTTCAGTGGCTAGTCCTTTGTTACCTCGAGATGATTCTAATGATCAAATCTGGACTGAAATAAGTCTTGTGGATTCTCCAGAAGAAATATCGCAAACATTTGCCAAGATGGGTTCAGTTGCTTCCCGTCATTCAGACAGAGATTACATTCAGTATTCACCCCTAACTGAACAGACTACGCCTACATCAGGTCAGGTTCCTTCAAAGCCTGATTCATCAAGCTTTACAAGTGTCCTCAAGAATCCATTCCTTCCTGCCGCCAGTTTTCCTGAAAGAACTTTCCAGCAACTTAGTCCCAAATTGTTGAAAAGAAGTTCTAAAGGAGATATAGGCAGCTCATCTAATAATGCTTCCCCTGCAAAACAGTTATCTGAGAATGAACAACCTCAAGAATCCGTTCCCAATAGAAAAACATTAGAAGAAAATGTTTTAGTAGAAGATTGTTCTGGTATACAGGGAATAAAACCAGGAGACAGAATATGTAATTATCATCCAAAGGCTAAGCTGGACTCAAGTCTTTCAGGATGGATATCTAGATCAACAGCATCAGCTGATGTTAATGGACAGAATCAGAATAATTTGAATAGGCGTCAAAGCCTGGACACTTTATTATGGGGTGGGCCCACCACTGAGCGAGTGAAAGAGTTGTTGTCACATGGTATGATGATGCTCAATATATCATCACTCACTGAGAGACGTGCTAGTGAACCTCGTGCCACTCCAGACAAGTTGGATCAAGACAACAAAATCACAGGTAATAATGACAACTCCTCTTAACCTTTTGACCGCTGAATTTCCCTTTTGCCAGCTGTGCTGTGAGTGCCAGGTTTTTTTAAATGTAAAATACTACGCCATACTATATAATATAAACCTATATAAAGTATAATTTACTGTCTACATGCCATGCTAAATTGAATTTAAACTCACTATTATACTTAAATTAATATTGGGAAGTAACATTATGATTATATCATTAATAGTGAGTGGAGAACATATTTTAATCGACTCACCTCATACATTTTCAAACTTCTTTGATACCGACGATTTCAGACAATATCATGTCTTCTTCAGTCATGGCGTCCAATCCTCTGGCACATAAACATGCAATATTTAATAGCCTCTTATATAGATTGATAAAGGTCCCATTAAAAGGAGAAAATTTTAAGAAAGAATACAAAAATATCCTAAATATAGCCAGATTAAATGGTTTTAATAAGAATATAATATCTAACAAATTAAAGAAATTCAGAAAGATAAAACAACTTAATAGAATGCTCTACCCTACAAATGGTTAGTAAAGAAAAGAAGAATTTCAAGAAAATTACTTACCATCCAATAGTACATGAGAAATTAAAAAAAATATTTGACAAATACAACATTATTTTGGCACCTATTAATAAATTTAGTCTGGAAAAACTTTTAAATACCAATAAAAAATCAACATCCCAGACAGTAAGAAATCTGGAATTTATCAAATTAATTGTAATGATTGTAGCAAAGTATACATAGGAAAAACAAAAAGGAATTTAGAAACACGCACTAAAGAACATTTTAGAAATATTAAAAATTGTGAAATTGAAAAATCAGCAATTGCTGCACATAGTTTACTAGAACATCATAACATTGAAAAAGAAGCGAAACTTTTGAAACAATTGGATAAACCATTGGAATTGACAATTTGGGAAATGATATTCATTCAGAAGAATAAATATCGATCTATGAATTTTGATATTCCGGTGGATAAAAATTTAATTACAAAGTTTATAATCCCAATGAAAGATGGCAGCACAAGAAGTGATGTCACTAAAGAAATCAACAATCACAGAATTTCATCAGTGGACGCCATGACTGAAGTAGGACATGATGTTGTCTGAAACCGTCAGTATCAAAGAAGTTTAATATTTAATTTTAGGAAGTTATATTTTGAGGTTATTTTAATTATATTATTTTTAGTCTGGACATCTTACCTCAATATTAATGTTGATTTGTTCTTGGACATGTTTCAAAACAATTCTGGGAAAGCTGACGATAAAACAGAATTGTTTTGAAACATGTCCAAGAACAAATCAACATTAATATTGAGGTAAGATGTCCAGACTAAAAATAATATAATCAAAGAAGTTTGAAAACGTATGAGGTGAGTCGATTAAAATATGTTCTCCACTCACTACTAATCACTATTATACGTTTATTTGAAGGTTAGACAGTGTTGCTTCCACTTGTAAAGATCCCAGGTTCGAATTCAGCATGGTTTCTTCATTGAAATTTGTTATCACTATCACTAAAACATTTATCCTATTGAATAATTTTGATGGCATTATCACTAAACACTTATAATATTAAATATTCTTGAACATTTTTATGGTCCTGGGTTCGAATCAATTCCAGTCAAACAGCTGTTCTATGCAACATGTTTTGTCTGGCGCGACACGCCCACCACTGTCACTCACACCCTATTCATTTAAGTCTACAGCACTTGCTTTACCATTTACAGGCTTACATTGTAATATTATTTTCTTAGAAACAGGACTACTATCACATTCGTCAAATGAATAATCATTTGATGAACTGTTACTGTTACTTTCATCTTCTGATAAAACTGACACAATCACTCATGTAATTGTATTTTTGTCACCTTCGAGACATGAAATCAACTATGTTTTCTCCACCAAGGACCTTACCCTTTGGCCAGGCATCTTTTCAACTAAAATTGCAATATTCCAAAGCCAAAAAAAAAAGACCTTGAAACATGAATGTACACCCTCCTTTTTAAAAAACCCTTTTACAACCAGCCTGTACCATTATGATGTGCACAGTATTGCTAAAAAAGGATGTACAAACACCGAACGAAAAATAAATTTAGTAAATTGAAGAAAAACTTCGGGAAAAAATATTAAAAATAATAAGATTGAAAACCGGAGCTTGCCGGGCGTGGCATACCACTGTATACACACTTTCACCGGCACATGCCGGGCATGGCATATAAAGGGTTAAATCAGATGATTAACATCAGTCACAAATTATAAAATTACAACAGGAAGTAACATTATGAGGTTCTTCTTAATAAATAAGGCGAGTCTGTTGCATCTTATCTCATAAAAGTTGAGTTCTTTTTAGGACATGTTTCAAAACAATTCTGTTTCATTGCCCAGACTGTTGATTTTTAAGTGTCGACCCTGGATGCTGACTCCTACTCCATCTTTTAGTGGTCCATAGAACTTGCATATCAAATCCCTCTCCCCAGGAATTTTAAAATTCATGATTCTATCCTTGTTGTGAATATTGATGTGAGCACCAGTTTATTAAAACAGTTAGAAAATACTAAAGAACTCACCATTTGGGAAATGATCTACATCCAGAAGAACAGGGATAGAATCATGAATTTTGAAATTAAATTGTGAGATTTAACATTTTAATGTAGAAATACATTATTTAATTGAAATGGACAGTTAATGCCAAACGAGAGAAATTTTGGAGAAGTGGTTGAATTCAAATACCTCGGAACAATAATTTTACAAACATGAATGAAATACCGAAAGAAATTAAACATAGGCTCAATTCTGCAAATGTATTATGTTAGGCATTACAAAAACTCATGTTATCCCAATTTCTCTCAAAAACCATTAAACTGAAAATACATAAAACAGTTTTTCTTCCAGTTTTGTTATATGGATGCAAAACATGGACTCTTACTTTAAAGGAGGAGAAAACATTACGCATATCTGAGAATAAAGTTCTTAGGAAAATTTTGGACCAAAGAGAGATGAACAGACAGGTGAATGGAGAAAACTGCATAACAGTGAGCTACATGATATTTATGGGAAACCAGATGTAATAAGAATAGTTAAGTCTTGTACATTGTGATATGCAGGACATGTGGAACAAATGGGAAAAGAAAGAGGGGCATGGAAACTCCTTGTAGGAAAACCAGAGGCAAAGCATTTAGTAGAAAGACCAGCTATTCTTTACAACATGTGATGCGACTTTTTTTAATTCCTTCATAAACTCCTGTCAAATTGTATTCTTGGGGGTTTCATTTTTTAAATAATTTCCCACCATTTACAATGATTTTTACATTTTTTCTAACAATTATTTCAATATATTTTTCTATTATATTTAACTACATGAAGACATGGCAACTATATTGATTTTAACGTATATTCTAAGCAAAATAAAGTCTTTTGTCCAGTTCAGCTAACACAGAGTATGTACTAATTAAATGTACACATAAACTTCAGAATTTCAGAACTTACTATTTATTTTTGGGCATTGCATTCTGCACAGGTTAGAGTGCTTAAATTGCTTTAAGTTAGCTTTTAGGTTAGTCTTTCACAGGTACTTAAATTGTGTTAGGTTAGCATTTAGGTTCATTAAATATTGTGTATATGTTGGCTGCATCCTGTGATTCTGTAGTGTAAATCACTTTGCGTTTGTTGGTGCTTGCACATGGTGTATGATTGGAAAATTTTTTGCGTTACATGTTGTAAAGAATCCCCAAAAGGCCAAGATTGAGGTGGGGAAAATAACATTAACCATGGTTTGGGTTAGGCAAATTATACAGGGATGATTGGATAGCTCAGGGTAGGGATGTATGGAGAGCGTATGTCTGTGTGGCCATGAACCAGCAAGTTTGATAGTGCCATTGAGTTGTTAGTTAATAAAGTTGAGAAATATTTTAAAATAATGATTAGTGTAAACATATATTCAGAAATATATACATACAAGATAGATTAGTTAAAGTTTGTGTCCATAATATGATGATTGAAACAAGTTAGTATGTTTGTAAATATTATACATTACAGGTAAAATCATACCCATATTATATAATTTCTGTAATGAGTGATTTTAAATTAAAAAAAGCATTGTGTCTTTGAAACTATATAGCAAAGTATAAATGATTGCGATAAGATGTTTTTACGTCTCACCTCATAAAGTTCCGTTTTTTCATGATACTGGTTTCAAAGACCATTTGCCTTCATCTTTACTTAGGGTCGAATGTTTGAACGCATTAGACAGTAAAAGGCGTTCTCTGCTGATAAAGTTTTATTCAAACACATTTTTCTTACTCAGAAATCTATTCACGCGGTAATAATTGTAAAGCTACCTGACAAGGTACCTTAAGATCGTAGCTCAAGATATAAACTTATGTGAAAATCCCGAAGGGAACCGATGGTAACCGATGTAGTTTGAAACTTATCCAAGATGTCGGACCTTGAAGACTTCGATCATGTTTTCGGTATACGCGGAGAAGAGGAATTTGATAGAGTCTACCAAAGAATTCAACTGGAAGAACAGGAGAATCGGCGTAATATTGCGCGTCGCAGACGTGTTTGTATACGGTATTATTTGCAGGATGCAAGCATAAATGCATTCCTCTATAGCAGACGAAAATAACGGAAGTGGTTTTATCACTGAGAATTCTGGGTAATTCGTTGCCAATATTACGAAAACGTCAACATTCATGCATGACCGGTTAAGGCGGCCGTTAATTCGATCTCAGCTCACCAGTGATTGGAAGTAATTTGAGTAGAGACTAATGTATTTGCATACGACCCTTAAACTCCAAACTTCAGTTGCCATGGCAGTTCAGAAGATGGTGGTAATGTGAAGGAGGAATTTTTAGTGTTCTACAACAAGGTTGGATTTATTTGTATTGTACAGCCTTTTAGAGATGCAATTAAGTTGTGGTGATATTTCGATGGTGGCTCATCTCCTGCCAAGGTTGTGGAGATATTTGAATGAGGGATTTATATTGGAAAAGATTAATTTAAGATTAGCAAAGGTAGAGCTGTGAGGTTCTCTTCAGGGGATAGTTTGTGAAAACGCTTGTTAAATAGTAATTATTTTACGATGAAATAATTATTTTTAGTTTATATCGTTCAATTTTCTTTTGAGTTAACTAGTAATAATTGATGAATTTAAACTTCACTAATATTTATTCTATTCTTCTTGTAGAACTCTTGTAGATTATGTTAAATATGCTGCTATTTAATTAATAGTGAGTGGAGAATATATTTTTAACGACTCACCTCATATGATTTCAAATTTCTTTGATAGCGGCGGTTTCAGACAATATCTTGTCCCTCTTCAGTCATGGCAGGAGTGGAAATCATGACTGAAGAGTGACAAGATATTGTCTGAAATCGCCGGTATCAAAGAAATTTGAAATCATATGAAATGAGTCGTTAAAAATATATTCTCCACTCACTATTAATGATATAACCTCATAATGTTTACTTCCCAATATTAATTTAAATATGCTGCTATTTAATTTAATATTCTTTCAACCCAAGTGTCCGGGAGGAATTATAAAAATACCGAGGAGCTATTGCTTCTACTCGTGTTGAAATCTAATGCAGGAGTGATAAAATATACTATCTTAATACAATAAAATTGATTATTAAGTCATAAGGTATGACCAGAAGCTTTATCCCAATTGGTTAATTTCTATGTTTAATATTAAATCCAACCTAATTGGTGGAATGATGGATATAATTATATTTGAAGAGAAACATTTTCGCCCAGACAAAGACTTGAACCTGGGACCTTTGGCTTTCTGGGCCAATGCTCTACCAACTGAGCTACCGAGGCGAGTTGCGATCTAGATGCAAATTTCTATCTTATATACGTTGTAATTCCCTCACGCCAAATGCTTTGAAACCTTTGCTTCTATCTTTGTAAATGGCGGCTTCTTATTTAAGAAGACATTTATTGGGAATTTAAACATTACTTTATAAAGCCAGTAGGACTTCTGTTTATGTTTTTATATTAATTTAACATTAAATTTTTTTTTCTTCAAATATAATTTATCCTTCAGTGAGAAATGTTAAATTAATAATAAAAACATCAATAGAAGCCCTACTGGCTTTATAAAGTAATGTTTAAATTCCCAATAAGTGTTTTCTTAATTAAGAAGCCACCATTTGCAAAGATAGAAGCAAAGGTTTCAAAGCATTTGGCGCGAGGGAATTACAATGTATATAAAAGAGAAATTTGCGTCTAGATCGCAACTTGCCTTGGTAGCTCAGTTGGTAGAGCATTGGATTAATAATTATTCCTTCGACATTTTGACTTATCCCTTCACGAAATTTCATTCTATGAAATTCTATCTTAAAAAGCGAAAGGTCCCGGGTTCGAGTCTTGATCTGGGCAAAAATTTTTCTCTTCAAATATAATTTATCCAAATATAATTTATTCTTCAGTGAGAAATGTTAAATTAATAATAAAAACATGGATATAATTTCTTTTATTACCAATCATAATTCAGTTTACTTTTATTTATCTTCTTCTTCTTTACTTCCTAGTTTAGGCATTGATTGCCTGTTCCATCTTCACTAATAGATCTAAGACCATCTCTTCGGAGATGTCCGATATCTCTTCTTCCTCTTGGAAAATAATGTAATATTTTCTTTGGTAATCTGTTCTCTTCCATTCTTTCTATGTGTTGTTTCTTGTTATTAGATATATTTTGTTTTATGGAGTAGATCTGCAGTTCTTCATGAATATCCTCATATCTTATTTGGTCCATACCCTTTTACTCTTCTTAAAAAATTCATCTTAATTGCTTGGATTTTACTTTCTTATTTGGTGGTGATAATCCAAGATTTGCTCCCATATAAAAGGACAGGGACTGCCATTGTGTAAAATTTTAATTTTGTTTGTTTATGGATTTTATTATGCAATGTTATATTTATTGTGCCACAAATAGCTTATGCAAATATAAATTATTTAGATTTTATTTTAAAGTTTAATGAGAATATTTTATAAACTTGCATAATAGTAATTAAAAAAAACTTTTAATAATAATTGTTAAGAAGATCTTTTTCTTTTAGAAATATTTTAATTATCAAGAAGTGATTTTTGTTCAACAATAACTAATAAGAAATATTTAAATTCTTTTTAATGTTAGATTTATACATAAAATATTTTTAAGAATATAAAATTATTTATTTATTTTTAATTTTATGATTTATACCTTTAAAATCCTGCTTTAAATGACAAAAATTCACCGTTGGAGTTCAACTGAAGATGAAGGCAAATGGCCTTTGAAACCAGTATCGTGAAAACACCTAACTTTATGAGGTCACATCATGATGTTTAGTATTATAGAATTATTGTTAGCAGTACATTGAGAAGTGAATACACAAAACTTTACATTCTTGAAGAACTGTACCAAGTTATATGCTTCATTAATAGGGAATTATAATGTGTATTGGGGGGCACGCCGTAGCGTGGTGGTTAAGGCACTGCGCTGCAAGTCGGAAGGTCGAGGGTTCAAGTCCCAGTGGGGTCAGGATTTTTAAACTGACCAAAACCTTCTGGCGGCACTATGGCTCTGGGGTCGACTCAGCCTCTAATGGAAATGAGTACCAGACTCATGTTCTGGGGGTAAAGGCGGCCGTCATGCAGGGCTGACAACCCGGCTGACATCAAGTGCCGATTGTCTAGAAAAAGTGGGAGCCTTATCCTCCTACTACCCCAAGGGCCTCTCGAGGCCTGTTTGTGGGATTACTTTACTTTAATGTATATTGTATTCTTTTTGTCTAAAAAGTTTAATTAATTTGATTGAGATATTATAGTAGCTTTTTTCTTTATTTTTTTAGAATCCAGAGGGAATCTTGCCAAAAAAGTGCCGTCACCTTTAGAGAAGTCTCTAACATACCTTAATGCAGAAGATGATTCCACATCAGATAGTGAAAGTCTTGCCAGGTAATATACTGTTTTAATAAGCATTATATGCTATCTATCCAGAAACAGATAAACTTGTGGAAGTCACACAAAAGCACCAATTTATTATGGTATATTTGCCCTTTATTCAAAGTTCTATTCATCTTACATTCCTTGCTGTGCACTACACTCTTCATGCTTTGGGTTCCACCCTAGGCAGATATATGATGTTAATTTGATCTCTTCAATTTATACTTTGGCGACCAGTTTACATAGATGATTAATAACTAATAAATAGTGATTCATGAAATCTCACATTAGTCCAAGATCCAGTTACAAGATTACTACGTTCATCGAGTGTATGATCAAAATCAATTTTTTTCATAAAATTGTGAATTACCGAATACATTTTTGCCGAGTCGCGTATTGAAATTCGGCTGCCAGTATGTTTAATTAAAATATAATTGATTCATTTATTCAAATAATTTGATTCACTTGTTATTAAAATAAATTATAATCCAATTCACAGAAATTGATGTATAGAGCTTGAAAAGTTTTGGTTGCCATTGCACACTTGGCCATAAACCTCCTCACGGGTACAGCAGGCTGTGATGCCAATCAGTAATAAAATGGCGGTAAGTACACATTCATTGTTTTATATTGTTCCCTCGCAGCGGGAAGTAAAACCACTGCCCTTTATGTATACTACGTACAAAGTATATACAAAAATATATGCATAAGGTAGTGTTAATATACATTATACGAAACAAATCACAGCATTTTAAATGAATTGAACTTTATTTGAAACAAAAAATATAAAACAATAAATATGTACTTGCTGCCATTTTATTACTAATTGGTGTCACAGCCTGCTGTAGCTGCGAGGAAGTTTACGGCCAAGTGTGCAATGGCAACCAAAACTTTTCAAGCTCTATACATTGATTTCTGCAAACTGCATTATAATTTATTTTAATAACAAGTAAATCAAATTATTTTGAATAAATAAATTAATTATATTTTAATTAAACATACTGGCAGCCGAATTTTAATAAGCAACTCAGCAAAAATGTACTCAGTAATTCACAATTTTATGAAAAAAAATTGATTTTGTTCATACACTCGATGAACGTAGTAATCTTGTAGCCGGATCTTGGACTGCATGTTCCGTGATCTTCAAGCACAATAATGTAGTTTCTGGAAGCATCCTTCCTATCTTAAGCCATGTTTATGACTGCTGAATTTTGGTCTATACCTTCACTTTCAAAGTTGCAATATGGTGTTGGTTTGATGAATCTTTGAGACCAAATCTTGTTTGCCAGGAATTTCAAAATTCATGAATCTAAATTTGTTCTTCTGAATATATATCTTTTCCCAAACTGCACACAACAAGAAAATTGAAATATTACATAGTAATATCACTTTACAACTATTGAGATATATGTATGAAGCCTGGATGAGGGACCCGACATACTGACCATACTGGCTAGATGATCGTTCACCTCTAATTATCTCATGTGGATGTGAGACCATCATCTGGATGTTAGGTCAAGGGCCTTTCTAGGCCTATTACACCATGGAGTTTAGATATGTATGAAGTAAACAATTTTATCCGAATTCCTGGATCTGATGTACAGTTGTATTTTTTTAAAAATTGAGTTTAAATTTAGTTTATTACCAGGCCATCCAACAAAAATTTCTATAATTCTCTGTCTTATTATGAAAATTATAAGATTAGTTTCTAGAGAATTTATAATGACTTGACATAATAATATTGTCATTATGGCAATATGAAAGTCTCCAGATATTCCAGGTAAATGCCCTCATCCCATTTCTCTTAGTTCCTGTTATATTTTATATTTAAAAAAGTTTTATTTTGTTCATGTAACTCTTTATATGACATTTATGAGGCAATTTGTTATTCCAGTGTTGAAATGTTAACGGATGAGCAGATTTCTTCATTGATGTTGGATCAAGAGATTCAAGATGCTTGTGAAGAAGTTCTCGGGACGCCTATATCAGAAATCTCACCTCTCATCCAAGATCTCAAGCAGCGCGAACAACAAGCTCACCAGACACCAAAGAAAACAAACTCTTGTATAGAGACAAAAATTGAGTAGACTGATAATTTTTTCTTCCTGAATTTTTAAAAATATATATTTATTCCAAAATTTTAAACTAATGGATATCAGGCAGATGGAAAGAGAGTGGTGTTTGTCCCATATTCTGAAGTTAATATATCTAGATACCAGAGATAGGGAGTTATGATGTATCATAAAACTGAGAGTTTTTCGGATACCAGTATTTTCTATTTTACTTTAATCGTTATGTATCACATAGTAAACATTTTATAACAAATTATATTTGAAGAGAAAATATGCACTCAGACTAGGGTTTGAACCCAGGACCTTTCACTTTCTGTGCAAATGCTCTACCAACTGAGCTACATGAGCATTCCAATCTAAATGCATATTTTTCTCTTATACACTGTTAATTCCCGAGCGCCAAATGCTATGAACTGTTGCTCAATCATTCAAATATAATTTAGCCTTCATTGAGATGTATCAAACGAATAATAAACTCATCGAAAGAAGCCTTACTGGCTTTAATGTAATATAAAATTCCCAATAAAGGTATTCTTAATAAAGAATCTGCCATTTGCATGATAAAGCAATGGTTTGTAGCATTTGGCACTCGGCAGTTAACAGTGTATGAGAAAAAAATTTGCATTTAGATTGGAGTGCTCAGGTGGCTCATTTGGGAGAGCATTTGCATAGAAAGCGAAATGTACTGGATTCAAACTCCAGTCTAAGCGTATTTTTTTCTCTTCAAATATATTTTATAACAAAGTTGAATGTGAAACTGATCACAACATTTTTCACAACTTTGTAATGTGCATCTGAGAGAAGAGAATAACAAATGATTGGTTGGGACTTAAGACTTAAAGAGGCTGGACAATGACACCTATTTTTTTTAAATAGCAAGCAAATTGAAATCATAGTAAGGAAAAATGTTAAAAAAATCAGCATTTATTGTAAATATTGTTGAAAATTGATGAAGATATTTCCATGAAGAACATAATATATCAGAATAATGTACAGGCTAATTTTAAAAAAAATTATATGTGAAATATTTAGGAACCAGAAAAAAAAAAGCTTCCTAAACAGGATAACAAAAAAAATACCTTATTTGAAGACGAAGCAGAGGAAGACCTAAAACCTCCTGGAGTCAGGGAATATGTTTATATATGAAGGAGAAACATCTACAACCAGGAGATTGGATGGACCAACAAAATTGGCTATTAGGTATCGGACGATGTCAAAGACATTAATCAACCGATGATCTATCTATCTATGAGTGAGTCTGTTTGTCTGTCCTTTATGGACTCAAAAAATTACTTGACCAATTTGAATAGGGTTTTTACCATCATTTAGAGAATTTTTCTGTGACATATAACATATTACCGTATGTACTATAGGGCCAGAACTAAAAAAAAAGAAGGAAAAAAGTGTTGGTGTACTAAAAAGTTGCTTTTTAGATGCTTAAATGGCTTACACTGCCTAAACCATAACAAATTTCCCAAATGAATGTATACATAATTGAATATCTAAAAAAGAAAACTCTACAAAAAAAGTCTGCAGCAACATATGTCTATCTTTTACAGATAATTTACAATAACCATTTTTGTCTTTCATTTCATTGTTGCCAAGAAGATCAGGATAACCAGATTCCTGGGCAATGCTGCATAATCATCATGGGTTATCTAAAAATAATTATGATATAAATTTATAATTATTTACCTTTTTACTTATTCAACTAAACATAAATAGTATATCGCTCAGTTTTTAATTTTCGAGATTCTGTAAAAACACTTCACAAACGTGTGTTGTACATTATTTTTAGCACGATGGTGTTTTCAAAATAATAAATAATAGTAAAATAATATCTTTGTTGGAAATATTTGCGTTCATTATAAACAACTGACTAACGTTAACAGTGTGGGCATTGTTTATTATTTGAAATACAGGAGGCTGTGACACCAATCTAGTAACAAAATGGCGACAAGTATGTATTTATTGTTTTACATTGTTCAAATAAACTTCAGTTCATTTAAAATGCAGTGATTTGTTTCGTATAATGTATATTAACACTATCTTTTGGATATTTTTTGTATATACATAGTACAAAACGTTAGTAGTTTTACTTCCCACATGTGGTTGGTAATATGTAATATAATAGTATAGTTATTTTATTACAGTATAGTTATTTAGGTTGGCAACCCCGAAATGTAGGAAGTTGAACTTTCAGTCATGGCTGCCATTGCCGTAAGTATGACAAAATGCACTATTGCGCAAAAAATACATTTTATTTATTTAGGCATAGCAGCACATGCCATGTATTAGCTCCTCAAAAAAAAAGCCTGTGTAGGGGTGACATGTGGTCAGCATATCGGGTCCGCCAGCTGTTGTTATAGCTGGTCTTCTCAACTTGGAGTCGCTACTTATTGTAGCTACCCAAATTCCTCACGATGCTGGGTGGACATCGGTTCCCATACTGACCGAAATTCCATGAGAAAAATTTCTTCCCCCTTGGGGACTCGAGCCAGCGCAAGTCCCGTAGCCTTAACCACTCGGCATGTATTAGCTATTATATATATATATATATATATATTTGTGTCTATATATATGTAAAAACACTGTGATATATTAGTTGCTCCGCAGCAAAACAGATATATTAGTGATAATTTACCCCTTATTAGAAACAAATTATTAGAAATCCTCAAATATGATGGAATCCCAGACCAACTGATAAAAGCTATATATGATATTTATAAGGATAATTACATCCAAGTTAAGATTGAAAATAAAATCTCGGAATGCAGACCAATTAATCAAGGAGTTAGACAAGGATGTGGTTTTTCACCAATGCTCTTCATAATATACATGAACTCAATTATTAAAGAATGGAGACTACAACCACATGGCAGTATACCACTTAATAGATTATACAATTTAGACACCCTATTATTTGCAGATGACATTGTGTTTATAGCGAACTCAGAAGATGACCTACAACGTTCAGTCCACTCTTTTCAGCAAATTGCAATAAACTACAACATGGAAATCTCAACAGAAAAGTCTAAAGTCATGGCTTTCCTAGGAAAAGACCCAGTTCGCAGTAAAATTGTTATTAATAATAAAATATTAGAACAAACCAACACATTTAACTATCTCGGATACCAAGTTACATACGAAGAAGAAAAAGATTTTAGTCAAAAAATTATAAAATTTAACAGAGTAACAGGAATTATAAATAATATTTTCAAGCCAAACACAGTACAGCAACACACACAAACTAGAATTTATAAAACACTGGCCAGACCCATATTATGTTACGGCAGTGAGGCCTGGACAATTCACAGTGTAGATAAAACAAAGACTAACTGTGGCAGAAATTAAATTTATGAGACGTACTGCGGGCTATTCAAGGACAGACCATAAAAGGAATTCTGAGATTCTCAAAGAATTACACACAGAATCAGTCATGGAATATGTACAAAAATACAGAAACAACTGGAAATCTCACGTACGAAGAATGAGCAGAACAAGAATACCACGTCAGATCTTAAATTACCAGCCACCAGGCAAGAGATCTTTGGGCAGACCCTTCAAACGGAGGATTGAGACCGTAACAGACCACTAGGTCTATCACATGAAAGGAAGAAGAAGAAGAAAAAGAAGAATTTATCCCTTATTCCCTTTTTTGGCAAAAATAAAATCATTTCAGGCTCTCAAACTAATAAAGGTTGCAAATGCTAGTTAGACAAGACTGTTTCTTTCCTGTACAAATGAAGTGTCCTGTTAAAAATATTTTACAATATAAGAACATATTATGTAAATGAATCGGATATTATTTTTTACATCTCACCTCATACAACTCTGTGATACTCACAAGACCGGTTTCTGAAATTTAGCCTGGGTATTCTTCTAATAATTAATCATCATCATCCTCTTATGATGTCCTCCTTTCGGAAGGTCGATTCCTAATAATTAATAAAAAGGTTAATACCCCAGGTAATAAAAAAATTGGATTTTATAAAATTAGTTGCAATGACTAGTATAAAGTATACATAGGAAAAAATAAAAAGGATTTAGATACTCATACAAAAGAACAATTTAGAAATATAAAAAATTGTGAAAGTGAAAAACCGACAATTGCAACTAGTAGTTTACTAGAAAATCACAAAATTGGAAAAGAAACTAAACTTTTGAAACAGTTAGAGAAGCTTTTGGAATTAATACTTTGGGAAATGATATACTGTTACGCGCCGCGACTGTTAAGCCCCTGCGTAACGGTAGCGTTACGTTTCCTATTGTTTAGGTTGTATTTGGCCCGAGCGGTTGGCCTTGGTTTTGTAGGAAAAGATTCTACAACATGTGAAATACACATATTAAATCAGAGTAAACGAAATAAACATAATTTATTGAATAAATTCAAACTGAAGATATATTATTAACATAAAAAAACAGTTATTTAGAAACAGCTGGAATCGCCACATTGTCGAATGTCCAAATATTCAAAGTATTGAAATGCTAATATTCAGAGAGAAAACAATCTTATTAAAATATACAAAAGAATCAACTTTGGTTATTTTTGGAATGAAGTTCCTTGGACCATTTGGTCCTTATTTAATTCTGAGTCTTAAAATGACCAAAAATAATAAAAAGAGAAGTCATATTACCAATGTAGACGCCACCGTCCCGCTGGACCCCGCTGAGGGGACCGCACTCGGTCCCACGGCCCTTCTCCCTTTTCATCTCAAAATCCCGGCTTTTTATATGATTATCTTCACCTTTCACCATCCCCTAAAGCTAATGGAAGCCCTATTTCTTGCCCAATCTGTTGTAATATTCCTAGTATTTTCATGGTCAACACATATAAGGTGTTTTTAACTTCTTCCCTAATGTGTTTGGGTTGCATAAGGTTTCGTAAGAATTTCCTATTAGGTTGAAACTAATAAGTTGTTTTTGATATTATATAAGATTTCGTAAGTGTGTCTTCATTGTTTGACAAATATATTGAATTGAAATAGTCATTTTATAATAATTTTTCCTTAGTTTTTTATCTATAAAATACTAATATATATTTGGATGGAGATTTCAATCCGTATTTAAAGGGTGAATATTTATGCCCTATTTTTTGGTATAATACACATGTATATGTGTCTATTCTTTATCGGCTTTTTATAGTATTTTATTATTATTGCATTTAGGCCTTAGTGTAGGCGTAACAATTCCCCCCCCCTAAATAAGACTGTAGGGTTGAAAAACCGAAAGTCTTTTTTTTCTTATAGGATATCTCTCGCCTCTCGGGGGTTTTGTCCTATCATTTATCTTATTAACTTAACTGACGTCGTCAATTGGCGATTCCATCTGTCCTGGAAGTATATTGTTCTCATCCTAAGAGGTTAGATCGTTTTTTATTTGTAAATTGCCCCGGATACCTTTAATTTCGTCGAATATCGGTAAGATCAGCTTACTTAGTGAGAACACTATACTTAAAAAAAACAAAAATCTCAATATCGCAAGAAAAATAGCAAGCCTTCGCGGCTTCAAAAATATGTGTCACAAGAAAAAAAAATAATGTTCATTGCTGAAACAAAAAATATCGATTATACAAAAATATTTTTCACTAAAATTCTTCTCGTCTTCTTTCTTCTTTCGTATTTAACCTTCTGTGGTTTTTGGAAACGACGCACTTCACTTGTTATTTATTTCCGACGCACTTACATACATTTTGTTACTTTTGTTATGCACTTCGACGGTTTCTTTTTTTTTTGTGATACCCTTTGACGGTTCGATTCCGTGAACCGGATTACTTGTAAAAAAAAAAATATTATCAGAACTGTGGTGTCTGTTGTTGCTAGCTTGGAGGTCCAGTCTGCTTGCCTCGATGGAGGATGCGATGCTCTAATGCTCGAGTCCAATGTTCATTTACAGCTGCCGTTGGTCCAGGTAGGCCGTGGATTTAGTTAGGCCTTGTTTCTTTGAACAAAACCCAGTTAGGTCCAAGGAGAACTTGTGAAAGGTTTGATAGGATTTAATCTTGATGTGGAGTTTGTTTTCTTGATTTTTTTATAGAAAAAATTTGGACTGAAGGAAGTTAGGCCAAGGTTTGGCGTCGGAGAAAGTCATTATTATTTTTTTTTATAACTGCCTGGGTTTGTTCTTTTCTGCTAATGAGGTGTTTGCCCCAGTTAATGGCGAGTCTGGACCTTCACTCTTCTTATGCTCCGACCCGAGATGTGTAGATGGTCCTGGCAGCTGCCCTGCGTCCTTAGATGTACAGGGTGTGGTTGGTCCTTGCAGCGTTTATCTTCTTCCCATCGTGTAGTGTTGTGGTGGTGGCCGCAGGTCCAGGCGTGAAACTGCAACCTTATGCATTGTGAAAACTTGGGAAAACATTGATTATGGGTTTGGTGCTAGTCCGTACTACATGGGTCCGCAACCCTCTTTTCATTCTTGGTCATTTTAATTCACTTTATTGCTTAGAGGCTTCATTTTCAGCCATCATATCTCCGTTATTATATTAGTCGTCCTGGCTTTAGATTTCATTGTTATCTACATGTATCGTTTAGTTTGGTGCACCCAAGTTCCTATTTGTCCCTTATAGCTAGCCTCAAGTTGCAAAGGAAATGCTCTTATGATTTTGGTCTTATGATTTCTCATGAATCATTTACGCCCTTATTGCAATTCAGGTTTACTAGGTTCCAAAAATTGTCAGTATCTCCCTGTATTTTACCGCTGGTCTTCAACTTTCCATTGCTTGGATAAACTTTCAATTTTGCTTTTCCTCCTCTAGAGTCCTGGGTTCGATCGAGTGTGCTCGCCTACACATGGATCGCGAGGCTTTAATATGTAAATACTTCCTAGTACGTTTATGTAACCTGAATTCCGTCTATCATTCCCTCGTGAGGTCCTGATTGGGAGAGCATTTCCTTTCTTTAATCCGGGATGCGTATTGCATCCTAAATTCTCCCGCTTCTACTCTACCTGTCGTTTTCTCGTATTACGCCCACTGAGTTAAACTAATAAAAAAATGCGTCTCTGCGTCTTAAATACTCTCGTTCCTAATTGTCTGTCGAATTCTCGTGTTACAGCCTACAAAGTTAACTTAATAAAAAATGCGTCTAAATGGTGTTGTTTCCTTAAGTCCTTCCGAATTCGTTCGGCGATATTTCCTTACGCCCTACCTGATTCGTTCGCAATATCTCATCTGTTCTCTTGAATTTTCGTTATTTAGCTTTTTACATTACTCCTGATTATGCGTGGACTTTATTTCGTGTTTTGGTCCCCATCTCACTTATGGGTTTAACCTCTCCCTTTATCATTTCTTATCCTTTGGTTTCCTCTTAATTTCCTTATACGTTTTCGAGTTAATTCCTGGTGTAGACTTATTCCCTATCCTACATATGGTTTTAACCTCTAAGTTCATGTCCAACCCTATGTGTTTAACTTCTAATTTCATGCACTTCCTTAGTGTTTAACTTTTACTTTCTTGTATTAACCCCTAATTTCCTGTAGTACCTTATGTGTTTAACCTCTAATTTCTGTGATACCTTATACGCTTAACCTCTCTTCCTACTTTCTTGTATTACTTATGTATTTAACCTCTCATTTTCCCGAGATCTCCTTATATGTATTATCGTACGTGTTTAATTTATATGTATGTAATACCCCTACTTAGGTCAATCTGTCTCTCTTGGTTCTATTCGTAGTTCGCACAATCGTAATCTCTATGTATTTCCCTTAGCATTTTCATCTAGTGTCTCAACGTTTCAGGCGTCCCTGACTATTATTCGTTGTCCCTTCGTTATGACCATATCCCTGTGTGCGTACGACTTTTCCTTCGCGGTTTTCCTGGCATCTGTTTCGACTTCGGATAGCCCCTGCTATCTCTTTTCGTGCTTTGCGCTAGTGACCTCACCGAACATCGCCTGCGTCAATAGGGATGAATTGTATCCTAATCCCTTTGACGGGGGTCGGTTCTTGCCCACTACGCTTCCTAACACGCCGCAAGCTAGTGACCTCACCGAACAGCGCCGGCGTCAATAGGGATGAATTGTATCCTAATCCCTTTGACGGGGGTCGGTTCTTGCCCACTACGCTTCCTATCAAGCTTCCTAAATTCCCTTAGCCAAGCTAGTGACCTCACCGAACAGCGCCGGCGTCAATAGGGATGAATTGTATCCTAATCCCTTTGACGGGGGTCGGTTCTTGCCCACTACGCTTCCTAATACGCCGCAAGCTAGTGACCTCACCGAACATCGCCGGCGTCCATAGGGATGAATTGTATCCTAATCCCTTTGACGGGGGTCGGTTCTTGCCCACTACGCTTCCTATCAAGCTTCCTAAATTCCCTTAGCCAAGCTAGTGACCTCACCGAACAGCGCCGGCGTCAATAGGGATGAATTGTATCCTAATCCCTTTGACGGGGGTCGGTTCTTGCCCACTACGCTTCCTAATACCCGGGTGTCGTTATGTTTTCCGTGGGTCTCCTTGCCCGTAATCGTATTGTGCTTTGTTTCCATGTTTCCTTGTTTCCTCTTATTGTTAATTCCCGATGCCTATCACTCCCTAAACAACGATGTTCCATATGGTCCCTAACGTCAGTGCCAAGCCGGCAAGGTTTTATGGCCAGTGCCCCAAGATCATCGTGGAGTTCTCTGTCTCTAGATCATGTCATAACGGGGGTGCCCCACCTTCCGACTTGCACCGGCCTAGCTTGTTGGCGAAGTATTCAGGCAACTCGCCAAATTTTCGAGGCCACAACCTCTCCAAAAGGGTCCTTAGTCCTTCCCAACCTGTATCCCTGTGTGCGATTATGTATAAGTTTCATCTCTGTGTGTATATTTCTCATGTTACCTAGCCTAGATTGACCTAAGTTGTAGCCTATCCTCTTATTGTCCCTCGTAGGCCTAAATATGAAGAGTCTTAAGCGATCTAGTTTTATCTATTATCGTAATATGTCATATCCCATATGTGTGTGTGTCTACTGCTCGACCGGTCACTAGTCCTAACTGACATGGAACAAGGCTCGCAGTACAGGAGAGTCTAGGGCCCTTAGGCCCTCCAAACTTTACGAAGCCAGTCCATCTCAGCAGGAACCATTGCCTGCAGAGTGTATTATTTGTTGTGTCATACTCAGTAATAGTATTTTGTGTAACCCCTGGGTTTTCATTTTGAAATTCCACTATTCTACTAGATCGAATAAAACAACTCACTGATTGCCAAGTATCCTAATTTTTACCTTCTATATTCTAAGTGTATTATTCAATGCGTTGTAATTCCTACTAAGTTTCCATGTCCCTCTGCCGTTCTCTTTCATTTTATGCATAAACATAAGTATGTTTTTTGGTATGTCGCTCTTATTTCGTTTTTATTATTATTATTATTATTATTATTATTATTATTATTATTATTATTATTATTATGGTTAATTAATTTACCGTGAATTTATTATGAGTATTATCATTATTATTATTATTATTATTATTATTATTATTATTATTATTATTATTATTATTATTATTGTGGTTTAGTAATTTATCGCGAATTATTATTATTATTATCGGTATTATTATTATTATGATGATTATTATTATCGTTATTATTATTATTATTATTATTATTATTATTATTATTATTATTATTATTATTATATTATTATTATAGTTTATAAATTTATTGAGTTTTATTATTATCATTTTCTTTATTTCCATTATTTACTTTCCTGGTGGTTTATTTTTATTATGCTTTTTACTAAGTTTCAGGATCTTCATTAATCTTAACAGTTTATCCCAGGGTAATCCTATTAATCACACGAGGATATCATAACTTATCTCTAGCATCCTTCCGTACTCAGCGTGAGGGTTATTCGTCGATGTTTGTTTGTTGTTTGACTAGTATCCTAATTTTCCAAAAAAAACCATGACACAGCCGAAAAGAAAATTATTTCTGGGAATAAGTCTACCCTTCCTTTACCACTTTGTAAGCATCAGCCTATCCTTATTTTAACACTTATGTAAGCATCAGTCTATCCTTCTGTTATCATTTCTGTAAGCATCTGGTCTCTACTTCCCCTCCTTAGCTTCACTAGCGGAGCTCTATGATTTAGCTAAATCTCCATTCCCCTCTTCCATTCGAGCTCTCTCTTATTTATACAGAATTTCCATTCTTCTGCTTCCGAAACCTAAATCTGAATTACGGACCAAGCGAGTCCTCCCTTGACATTTCTTTTGATATATTATGATTTAGAGCCGTCTCACATTGTAGTCGAAATTCCCACAGAATGCGCTCGCCGGCATTGTTGTGAATCTCTCAACACCGCATGAGAGGTTAATAAAAAAAATTTAATTTAAGTTATTATTTTACCTGAAGTTTGGTCGTCTTCCTTTCTATGAGTCTCGAATCGGAATTCCCTCAGTAATGTTATTTCCCTTAGGGAGGCGTGTGATGTCTGCTTTATTTTTTCTTAATCTCCATTCCCGCTTTTGATCGAGTTCTCTCTAATTTATCCGAAGTTTCCAAGCCCCTTTTTCATACTCTCGGTTTCGGATCTAGAATTTACTTCCCTAATTAGGTGCGTTCTCATTTTCTCTAATTGTGTTAATTCTCCGTTCCCCTCTTTGTTCGATGTTTCTCTAAGTTTTAAATTTCCAGGCCCCTTTTCCATTCTGTATTTTACTAAAATGCCACTTTTCCTTAACTGCTAATCCCTTAAGTTGTTATTAATATCTATCATTTATTTATTCTCCATTACGTTTCCTTACGACCAAAAAATAATAGTATTTATTGCATGTATGTGTAGGGTGTCCCTCTGCATTATCTGCTAACTAGATGTTTGTACAATTGAATATTACCCTGAAGGCAGTCAAACTTTCACTTCCAAAAATAAACACATCAGCTGAAAGCTTACAGCTAGTTGACCTTCTAAATGATATCAGTCTTCTGCATGTAAATGAAGGTCGTGTTACAATTTCATATAGTTCTCAAGATGGCGGTTATTTATTTTCCATTTCCACGCTGGTGAGTTCATATTTATTATTCAGCAAACTCCTATTTTCCTGAGCGTTCCCTACTATTATTATTATTTTATTTGTCGTCCAATTCCTTCCATTATCTCGCATTATGAATGTATGATTTGTACCCGACTTCGTGTGTTGATTATTATTTTAGTATGTGTTTTATTATTTTTAATTTTAAATCATGCAGCTAGTGGTTCCCTCCGTTTATGTCTACTCCTGATTTTTAACTGAAAGTGTTCCTAAAGCTAATACGGCTCGTCATCCCATAACCCAGAATACATTTCCAGCGTAAATCGGTATTATTTGCCTCATGCCCTGTCCGTTAATGTCGCACGGTAGGCGGTTGTAACTTTAATCGGTTTTAAAATTCCTTCGATATATTTAGTATGATTATTTATTCCTACTAGCATAGTGGTTAAAGTACTTCGCTACAAGCCGAAAAGTCGGGGGTTCAAGTCCCGGTATGTTTATGATTATTACCCTGATCCAAATAAAAAATATCAACATTTCAATTTACCAAAACAAAAAAAATTCCATTTAGTGGCGTGTAAAGCAACCTATGATCCCTTGATGCTTCCAGAAATGATTTATGTGTACCTATGATCGTGCCACGTCTTACCGATAGACGAAGTAAATAAATTATTGTCATTATACCCGTACGATTTTTACCATTGGATGAGATATTGCCACACAAAAAAAAATACGATTTCACTTTCATTAAAACCTCTACAAATATTCAAAATAAAAATATCATAACCTAGGTAAACAACAACAACAAAAAAATATACTCTAACTGAAACACATCAATTTGTATTCATAAACCTTATATGCATCCAAAAAAAAAATCAAGTTCATATAACATAGCCTAGAAAAGTAATGTACATATATAAATGTCTGCCTATTAAGAAAACAACACCAAAAAAAAAATGATTAACAACACCCATTTGTCTTATATATCCAAAGTTTACCCCTTGTAAAAAACTTAATTATGCCTAGAAAATAAAACAATTATCGAAAAAAAAAACATCAATACCAAAAAAATATAACCTAAAAAAAAAACAGCGATATATTCAACTTTACCCATTGTCCCTAAACATCCTAAAATTAGATCCAAAAAAAAAAAAACAAGATAAGATAACCTAAGCCAGTTCTTAATAATAATGTCCCAAAGTTGAATCTTTTCTGGTTTCTCTCTGTTTTAAAAGACATAGTCCATTTATTTGTACCGAAAGTGACTCTGATTGACGAGGAAAAAAAAAACATGTTGATTTTTACTGTATATGAATTGAAGGTTAATTTTGTGGTTTAAGGTTCGTTTCTTTGTCCGTGAATATAATAGAACATTATTTTCACGAACATTCCACCAAGCTGCCAACAGTTTAATTACGCGCCGCGACTGTTAAGCCCCTGCGTAACGGTAGCGTTACGTTTCCTATTGTTTAGGTTGTATTTGGCCCGAGCGGTTGGCCTTGGTTTTGTAGGAAAAGATTCTACAACATGTGAAATACACATATTAAATCAGAGTAAACGAAATAAACATAATTTATTGAATAAATTCAAACTGAAGATATATTATTAACATAAAAAAACAGTTATTTAGAAACAGCTGGAATCGCCACATTGTCGAATGTCCAAATATTCAAAGTATTGAAATGCTAATATTCAGAGAGAAAACAATCTTATTAAAATATACAAAAGAATCAACTTTGGTTATTTTTGGAATGAAGTTCCTTGGACCATTTGGTCCTTATTTAATTCTGAGTCTTAAAATGACCAAAAATAATAAAAGAGAAGTCATATTACCAATGTAGACGCCACCGTCCCGCTGGACCCCGCTGAGGGGACCGCACTCGGTCCCACGGCCCTTCTCCCTTTTCATCTCAAAATCCCGGCTTTTTATATGATTATCTTCACCTTTCACCATCCCCTAAAGCTAATGGAAGCCCTATTTCTTGCCCAATCTGTTGTAATATTCCTAGTATTTTCATGGTCAACACATATAAGGTGTTTTTAACTTCTTCCCTAATGTGTTTGGGTTGCATAAGGTTTCGTAAGAATTTCCTATTAGGTTGAAACTAATAAGTTGTTTTTGATATTATATAAGATTTCGTAAGTGTGTCTTCATTGTTTGACAAATATATTGAATTGAAATAGTCATTTTATAATAATTTTTCCTTAGTTTTTTATCTATAAAATACTAATATATATTTGGATGGAGATTTCAATCCGTATTTAAAGGGTGAATATTTATGCCCTATTTTTTGGTATAATACACATGTATATGTGTCTATTCTTTATCGGCTTTTTATAGTATTTTATTATTATTGCATTTAGGCCTTAGTGTAGGCGTAACATATACATTCAGAAGATCCATGAATTTTGAAGTTTCTGGCGAGCAGGATTTGATCTTAAAGTTGTTGGTGACAGCAGGAGTTTGACAGAGTTTTGGCTGAGGATAGAAGGGATGCCTTCAGAGACTGTCCTGTGAGAATCATAGAGTTTTATGAGGTGAGATATAAAAATAATATCCGATTCATTGTACAAGAAATTACAAAATGTTACATAGTACAAAGTAAAATATGGTATATAACACTTGTAAAGTTAAAGCGTAACATAATCACTAATTATTGACTTAATCTAAACAAAATTAAATAATTAAAAAAACAATTTTTTTATTTTAATCAAGAACTTACTAAGAAACAGATTATTAAAAATAAATGTAAAGTTAAATATATAAAATCTATTTAAGAGAAGTTCATTATATGGAGCAGAAGTGTGGATAAAAAAATAGTAAAATTCAAGCTATGGAAATGAATTTTTTTAGAGGAATTTTGGGAAAATAAGAAAAGACAAAGTTAGAAACACAATAATAAGAAATTAATTAAAAGTAGAGGAAATTAAAAAGACATAAATAGAAGTAGATTAAAATGGTATGGACATGTTATGCGTATGTCAGCAGAACAAATACCCAAAAAGATGGTCCAGATGAAATCATGAGGGAAGAGACCAAGAGGAAGATGCAGAACCAGATTAGGGAAGATATTGAAGTTAGAGGACAGACATGGACAGAGATACATACATCTAAAATATGGGAAGACCCGAGATAGCTGAAGATCTCTTTGTTGTAATAATTGACCCAAGGAATTGGAAACAACTTAAGGAAGGAAAGGAAAATTAAATCTAAACAAGTCACTCATCCCAGTCAATCCTTCAGAATATCAAGATAATTTCCAACTAGATACAACATTTATAAAACTTACATAATGCCAATATTGAAATATGGTAGTAAAATAGGCTACTAGTCACAGCAGAAAATTCAACCCTACAAAAGCTTGAAATAGCTCAAAATAATGCAACTTAGACCAGCCTTATGGGCTAGTAGTCAGCATTTCTGACTACTTCACGAGGTCCCAGGTTTGATTCCCGGTCAAATTATGTGAATTTTTCCTTAAAAGGAATCATTCCTGTGGTTTCCATGGTCTGGAATTTAGGATAAGTTTAGGTTAAGAACTCTACTGGCGCTTCATTATCATTTATCACTCATCGTATCATATAATCGGGGTAATGCAACTCTGCCTTCTAGGTGCCCCAACTTCAAAAGTGGGTTACAATTAATCCAATGCCAGGAGAGAACACCAGAAATGTCAAAATGACAACCTGGGGCATCAAATAAAAAAAATTAGTATGTGGATCAGTAAAAAAAAAACCAACATTATGCTTACAATTATATATATAAGTCTACTGCTGTGGTCTCGAGGTAGCATGCAGCCTTGTCACGCAGCGGGCCCGGGTTCGATCCCCGGTTGGGACAGTTTTTCTGTGTGAGGTTTTTATCGGGGTTTTTCCTCACCTGTAAGACAAATGTCAGGAAAACTTTAAAACCCAAACGGTCCCCGAAATCATATGGCCATCATCATCATCATCCTTATCATTATCATCCTTCACCGGTGTGGAAAGCAACGGGAAACTACCACACCTACAATTCCCTAGTAAAGCTGCAAAGCATAGCATGAAAATGCTATGATTACAGTGAAAGACCTGTTCTCGGGCAGAATTACTATGGATGGATATATATATATATATATGTGTACTCTCAGAAATTCAACAACAGGCTGCCATGTCAATTTAAACACTTGCCTAATGCCCCTTGGAAAAAAGAAAGAGATAAAAAACCTAACAACACCTCAAAACCTATATCTCCTCATGGTGCAAGGTGTACCCTGGAAAACACTTTGCAGTGAAATATCTATACACATGACTCAGCAATATAGACAAATACATATATAAATTGAAAATTATATTTTTATGCTGTACTGTAGTTCAATGCTTCATTTTCATTATAAATTTTGAGAATGGTTTGTAGGGTAGAAAATAGTATTGTAATCTAAGTCATTTTGATTAAACAAAGAAGAAAGTAATTCTTGAGCTTTAATTAGACATTTCTATTTTTTGAATGAAAATAAGTCTTGTTATTCTGCAACATTGACTTACAAGAATCAATTTTCAGTTTTAAAAGTATCACACAAATTCAAAATATGTTAATTTATGTAAATATACAGTAATGTTGTTTTTATTATTGATTTAACATTTCTCACTGAAAGATAAATTATATTTGAAGAGAAAAATTTTCGCCTAGACCGAGACTCGAACCCGGGATCTTTGGCTTGCCAGGCCAAATGCTCTACCAACTGAGCTACCGAGGCGAGTTGCGATCTAGATGCAAATTTTTTTTTCTTATATATGTTGTAATTCCCTCTTGCCAAATGCTTTTGAAACCATTGCTTCTATCTTTGCAAATGGCGACTTCTTAGTTAAGAAGACATTTATTGAGAATTTAACATTACTTTATAAAGCTAGTAAGGCTTCTAATGATGTTTCTATTATTGATTTAACATTTCTCACTGAAAGATAAATTATATTTGAAGAGAAATTTTTTTGCCTAAGACCTATACTCGAACCCTGGATCTTGGGCTTGCCAGGCCAAATGCTCTATAACCCAACTACAACTGATGCTACAAGTGATTTGCAATCTAGATTCAAATTTTTCTCTTATATACGTTGTAATTCCCTCTTTCCAAATGCTTTTGAACCAAACCAATTGCTTTCTATCTTTGCAAATGTGCGGCTTCTTAGTTAACACAACATTTATTGGGAATTTAAACATTACTTTATAAAGCTAGTAAAGTTTCTAATGATGTTTTTATTATTGAAGTTAACATTTCTCACTGAAAGATAAATTATATTTGAAGAGAAAAATTTCCGCACTAGACCGAGACTCGAACCCAGTACCTTTGTCTTGCTGGGCCAAATGTTCTACCCACTGAGCTAACCGAGGCGAGTTGCAAAAAGATAGAAGCAGATGGTTTCAAAAGCATTTGGCAGAGAGGGATTACAAACGTATATAAGAGAAAAATTTTCATCTAGATCGCAACTCGCCTGGGTAGCTCAGTTGGTAGAGCATTTGGCCTGGCAAGCCAAAGGTCCCGGGTTCGAGTCTCGGTCTAGGCGAAAATTTTTCTCTTCAAATATAATTTATCTTTCAGTGAGAAATGTTAAATCAATAATAAAAACATCATTAGAAGCCTTACTAGCTTTATAAAGTAATGTTAAATTCCCAATAAATGTCTTGTTAACTAAGAAGCCGCCATTTGCAAAGATAGAAGCAATGGTTTCAAAAGCATTTGGCGAGAGGGAATTACAACGTATATAAGAGAAAAATTTGCGTCTAGATCGCAACTTGCCTCGGTAGCTCAGTTGGTAGAGCATTTGGCCCGGCAAGCCAAAGGTCCCGGGTTCGAGTCTCGGTCTAGGCGAAAATGTTTCTCTTCAAATATACAATAATGTATTAAGGTTGGATCAGAACTCTACTGATGAAGTTGTTCAGGGATGTTGGATGAGTGTTTTGAAATAAGGAAGACCTCTGGTGATCCATTACAGAGCAAGTGTGTACATTTGTATAATATCTACTTCAGTTAATGATTAGTTGATTTTTGCTTTTTAATCATTCAGAACCAATTTTTTATGGATTATGCTGTATAATGGTCCTCTTGATACCTTAGCTAGCGATCAATCTTGGTCCATAAGACATACTACATATCTGAAAAATAACAGCACGTTACTGTGAAATAAGTAACCAAAGACCATGGATTCTGTATATCAAGACACCCAACACCCTGAACAATCTGTGAAAATTTGTTGTTAAATCGAATAAATATATTTTTAACTTGAATTTAAATTTAGTCTAGTGGAATATCAACAACCAGAAGAATTTTATTTTAGAGAGAAAAATTATGTTTGAATTGGCAGTTGAACCCCGGATCTCTCACTCTGTATGTCAGCGATAACTGTTATGCCATTCGAACTTCCAATAGGAACATCAAATTTCTCCTTTTATCTGAAAGCTGATAGCCATCGCTATCAACAACGCCATCTGACTACTTCTATTCAAAGTATATTTATTGAGAATTTAAACGTTACTTTTAAGCATTAAATCATATTATTTTGATGTTATATTTAAATTAACACTTTCCAGAATTGGATATAGTTTTATTTTAGAAATAAAAATTACGTTCGAACTGGGAGTCGAACCCCAAATCTCTGACTCTGTACGTCAGTGCAATAACCGTTATGCCATTCAAACTTCTGATAGGAACGTCAAATTTCTTTCCACTTATACGATTCTCCTTTCATCTTCCTATTGGAGGTTCAAATGATATAATGGTTTATAGTTAAATATGGGAAATAATATTATGTTTTCTTAAATGCGGGAACTGCAGTTTTCAAAAGGAAACATCCCTTCCATTTTCAACCGACATTATGATAGTCATAATGACTATCAGACTATCAGTCCTATGTTTAAGAAAACATAAACCATGAAGTAAGATATTAAAAATGACTCATTCTTCATGATATAATGGTTATTGTACTGACATGCACATAGTCAGAGATCCAGGGTTCGACCCCTGGTTCGAATGTAATTTTTCTTTCTAAAATAAAACTATATCCAATTCTGGAAAGAGCTTAATTAAAAATGTGAAATCAAAAAACTAAAAGAATATCCGACACACACCACACCTCTTACAATTCAAAACAGCTATGTAGTATATATTTATCTAAAAGTAAACCATGTTCATTTTGATATTACTGAGCAATCTTGTACCTTGGTTATATCAGTGAACTCACTTTGGGATAATAATGTGTGCAGTTTTATAACATCCCTGGAGTGGATCCTTCAAATTATCCAGTTTAGTAAGGGCACAGAATTAATAAAATGGTTAATAAAATATGTGAATAATTTTGTCAGAAATTGTCATTTTTAATTTGGAAATAGACAAAAATGCAGATTGCAAGGGCACAAAAGAACACGGAATAAAAATCCCAGCACAGGCTACATATCACTGCAGGAGTGGGCAAGAAGATATTTTGAACCAGCAGGGATCAGATGATGTACATATTGACAAAATGTATAAAAGTTAATGTAGCATAGGAAACCATTAAAGTAGAGAATGTGCATATAGATCTGAATGATTATTGTATTATTATTTATTAGAAATATAATTATTATTTTATTTTAGGAAGTGATATTATGAGGTTATTTTAATTAAATTATTTTTAGTCTGTTCATCTTACCTCAATATTAATGTTGATTTGTTCTTGAACATGTTTTAATTATACCATACTCATCATCAGATGTTGCCCAAACAGGTTAGATTTATGTTGTACACCCTAGATGTCGACGTCAGCTCCATCCTGTGGTTGACCAAAGAACCTCCAAACAAGGTCACGCTCAGTCGGTATTTCAAAATTCATAACTCTGTTTTGTTCTTCTGAATATAGATTTTTTCCCAAATAGTTAGCTCTTTTGTATTTTATAACTTTTAGAAAATTAAAAATGTAGTGTCCGATTTTATATTATGTTTTTCAGACCAAACATGAGCAGCAACTGCAGATTTTTCTATTTCCCCATATTTAATATTTCTTGTGTTCTTTGGTTCTAATTTTTAGGTTTTTTTTTGTTTTTCCTATATATATCTTTTCACAACCAGTACATTCAATTTGATATATTCCTGATGTTTTATTATTATGAGTTTTTTCATTTTTGTTGGTTTTTATTAGTTTATTTAAACTGTAGTTATTTTTTGGTGCTAATTTAATATTAAACTTATCAAATATATTTTGAAATTTATTGTGTAGCCAAGGGTGATATGTGAATTTCCTATATTTTTTCATATTATATTATGATATAATCGAAACATGTTCAAGAACAAATCAACATTAATATTGAGGTAAGGTGAACAGACTAAAAATAATTTAATCATAATTATTCTTTAAGATATTTTAGTGTGTAAGGCATTTACTTGTTCCAATAATGAAATTATTGATGCAAATTTTACTTCTCACTGGCTCTTTTTACTTAAAAGTCATTATTTTTGTTTTACTTGTGGATATTTCCAAATTATAATTTTTTTGCTATGAGATTCAAGCAGTGAATGGCATTTTTTTTATTTAAGTAAAATTTTATCATCTCACCTCATATTATTATTCTTCTTCTTAGACCAGTTTCAGGATCTTCTTTAGTTTCAGTCATGAATATACTGGGGATGGAACCAAAGAAGGTCCCAAAACTGGATCTAAGAAGAAGAAGAATTATATTTGAAGAGAAAAATTTTTGCCTAGACCGGGACTCGAACCCAGGACCCTTGGCTTTCCGGGCCAAGTGCTCTACCAACTGAGCTACCGAGGCGAGTTACGATCTGGACGCAAATTTTTCTCTTATATACGTTGAAGAAGAATGTGAGGTGAGGTGAGGTGATAACATTTTTATTATAAATTAATTATGGGAAATAACATTATGAGGTTTTCAAGTTAACAACTAATAAATAGTGAGTCGTATCGCACCTCATACTCCATGATCTTCAAGCATGGTACTGCAGTTTTAAGAGGAATCCCACTCATTTTCAGCCAGCTTTATGACTCATAATGAGTTGTGACAACAGCTGAGATGGGAATGATGACTCTCAATACCGCAGTTCTATGTTAAATAACATAGATGTATGAGGTAAGAAGAATTAATGACTCAATTGATTTTTATGTGTGAGTATTTTTATCTTTCAATTATTGAATGCTGCAAATTTAGAATGTGATTTATTTCTGAGAACGGTAATTTCACAGCAGCATCTGTGGATCCACACATGTTGAGGACCAAGGAACATATCAAAATGTTTGAGGAAGTGGACATATGGAGTACTATTTTTAGTTGGGGACTGGTCTTGTTTGTATTAATTGCCATGGTTCCATATTTATAGCCACTTTGTATTTCAAGTTCTCAATAAAACTGACATTTACTTAAAGCTAATCATAAGTATTTATATTTCTTCTTGTTACTTGTATTTTGGATTTGAAATTAATAAGGGATGGTATAAAATTGTCCATTATTGATAGTTATAATTTCAATGTAAATAATACAAGCGTTGGTAACAACTCTTATGTAGTCTATAACTAAGGTGCAATATGTGAAATTATAAGATATAACACTTCATTTTAGACTGCAATGCAATAACTGAGGAAAATTCATTACATTTTGTGCATTAACACATTATAATTAAAATAAAATATTTCAATATTAAAAGGAATAAAAAGGGGAAAGAGAAGAGCAATAATATTTTGTTATTCAAGAATTTATAGTAATTGTAGATAACAGTTTTAATAACTTATTTATGAAACAATGCAGTCACAAATTAATATCTTTGTTTAGTCTTTTTATTTAATATGTTTATTACTGCATATTTTTACTAAAAAGTTAAATTCTTCCACCTGAGAATTTTTCTAGGAATATGCTTTAATTTCCAAAGTATTTTGTTTCTTACTGTGTCCCAAATTTCTGTAGGGGTGACATGTGGTCAGCATGTTGAATCCCCCAGCCATTATAGATGGTCTTCTCAACCTGGAGCTGCTACTTATTGTAGCTACCCAAATTCCTCACATTGTTGGGTGGGCACCGGTCCCAGTGGCCAAAATTCCATGAGAAAATTTGATCTCCCATGGAGACTTGAACCAATGCAAGCCCCATACTAGCTCTGCACCAAGGCATCTTGCTTTAACCACTTGGCTACAACGCAACACTTCTTAAAAAGGATTTATAAAAATTGTTGTGAGTACAGAACCCACTCCAATTCAACATGACACGTATTGTGAAATGTTCTATCACAGTTTTATGCATCATATGTTCTATGTCTTCTCTTATTTTTAACATTCTCATCTATTTTATCATTTTCACTTTCATCTGATTCATACTTTTAGAATTTAAAGTCTTGTAGTTAGTGAGAAAATAGCTCTTGGAGTTTAAACAGACCGTATAGGAATAAAAACTTCTACTGGTAGCAGTTTAAATTTGGTTTGGGTCACTAATATAATTTTAAAGAATTATTCCACGTGTTATCTGATATTTTATAGCAAAACATATGCATTATATGAATTATGGATTTTAATTTTTATGTGATAAAAGTACAAGTACTTAAGATAATTATACAATAGAATGGTTAAAAGGAAACATTTTGTCAGTTATTTGGTATCAAAGATTTTGTTGATGAGTTGATAAATATGTCAGTCTGTAACTAAATTTTTGATATTAAATCTGTGTTTATTACATAAAAGGTCTTGTCCAAAATTGTACTTTTGTGAAAAATTATATTGAAAAATAGCTCTTTGTTTTTCAAAAATCATCATCATCACCATCATCCACTTATGTCTTCCTTTCAGAAGGTCGATTCCAAATATACCTCCAACCATGCTTACCTTCTTTATTATTTCTTCCCAGTCATATTCTCTTTCTCGTAAACTTTTCTTCACTTGGTTAATCCATCTTTCTCATGGTCTTTTCCTTGTATCTTCAGATTTAACAATCTTTGTGGTAGTCTGTCCTTTTCCATTCTTTTTAATTGTCCAAACCATTAGTCTTTTTTTTCTATTTTCTTTGAAGAGAAACATTTTTCTCTTCAAATATAATTTATCCTAAATGTTTGAATTTTTGAACTTTCTTAATTTCAACATTTACACATTGTAATTTCTCTTCATTCTCTAGTTCTGTCATGAGATTATTCAGTTTTTTTAATATTTATATTTAATCCCCATAAATTATTTATTTATTACCTTAATATCAATTTATAACAAGATACTATAGTCTATTTTTAAGAAGAGAAAAGTGTCATAACCTAAGTCTCAATTTTAACTGTCTTCTTTTGAAACTTTAAAGATATTTGCTACCAAGGTTATCCTAATATCAGTAAGTTTCCAAAGAAGGCATTATACTGCTTTATGTCATGTTACTCTATCTCTGAACCATTTTTATTTTAACAGAGGGAAATATAATGAATTTTTCTCAGTGTTGTAGTCTGCAGAATATTTGTCAATATAAGCTCATCTAATGTCCTATAAATGAACATATCTTATAATTGAACAAATATATTATCTATGACAATTCATAATTATGATAAATAATATTTTATTGAGAGAAACTTAATTTATAAAAAAATCACCTAGGTATTATAATATAGCCTAGCAACTGAGTTTTGAATGATTCTATACTTGCAAAATGTTTAGAAGAAAGCTATTACATCTCATATCCTCAATCTGTGCATTAACATCTCGTAATGCTGGCTTGTAATTGTTAGGTAGTACAAAGTCATATCCATGTAAATCTATTTTTGGAATTACAAAAATTAATAAGATCTCACCCTTATTGTTGAAACAAATGGGAATTTTTAATAAAATTCTGATAGAATGAAATGACAAAAAATAATCACTTGTGCTAAATTTATATGTTTTGCTTTGGGCACAGTGAATATGCACTTATTGAAATAAATACATTTCAGTTTCAGGTCATCTTTCTGTAGTCTGTCCAGTATTGGGGCTATTTGTGTAATGTAAGTTACTGATTTTTAATATTTTCAGCAAGTGTAAGCACTTGCATTCACATAACAAACATATAAAATAAATTCTAGATGCCTTGTACTATAGAAGCAAGTGGAGGATGTTTTCTAGATATTTAGATACATGTAGCATTTGGCTGACTATTTAAACTCGTGCCCCAAATGGGAGTCAATGATCAATCACGTTTTAATGTATCTTGTTTTACAACCAATCACAGTCGTGTTTCACCAGATTTTTATCAATTAAGTTTATCATATTAAAGAAAGCTCTTCCTTTTTTAATATTCTGAACAGGTCATAGCATTATTTTGCAATGACTGATTCTTTAAGAAATACGGCTACCAGATTGTATATATAGTGCATGCATGTAAACAGATACTGCTTGCGGGATTCAGTAGAAAAACATTCGTAGTAATTGATTATACCATAATAAAAAGAAACCACTGTTTGCACTTTCTTAAACGTATTACTTCCCAGAAATGTACGTTCCAGAAAAATATAATTTACATCATAGGACATCAGAAATCAATAATCTATAATGTTGTTTATAAACAGTTTAATGTGTTTCATTTTTTCTCCACTAGGGTGCATTCTTAAAATATTGCAATGCTTTGGCAATAAATAATATGATCTGGTTGCAGTGATGAACAAATGAAGCATAACAAGTGTTTCTCATTTGTTTTCAAACATCGCCGTTTACATTAAATATATAAATATTTTAAAATAACTATATTTAAATAATGATTTGTGAGTAAACAGCTTAATTTTATTTGTTAAATAGTCCTATCATTACTTATGATAAACAATGAACTAGAGGTCACCATGCTAGTCTCTTCTGGTTCCTAATTTTGCAAGGCTCAAGACTGGCGGAGGCGAATGGATTTTTCAGGGCATAAAAATCCTGAATATACCTTCCTTTGGAAAGGAATTAAAGATGTGAGTCCTGTGTCATGGATTTATGGCATGCAAAAGAACCTCAAGCCTGAGTACTATTACACCCAGCTTTGTATTGTGATTCTAATGACCTGAGTTGTGAAAGAACATTGTTAAACAATGAAACACTACTAACAATGTAAAATTTTATCACTGAAATGTTTGTATGATATCTCATTATTATTTCCATGCAATAATAATACATTATAACTCTCAAAACAAACATGTAATATCAAAACTTTTAAATCAGATGATTTTTACAGAATATATTATGGAGAAGATGGACATACTTTTAGTACAATTATATGAAATGGTACAAGTTTTCTAGTGCTAATTTCAATTAACATTAAAAGACTTGGGTTACATTTATTTAAAATTGTAAGTTTTCCAATTTACAAAATACTATTTGCAAGTAAATTTCTTATTCAATGTCACTAAAAATTCATCTCTGTGTTAATGTGGGCATTTGGAATTTCATTATTGTCAAGGCTGAAAGGAAGCAACAAAAAGGATTATCTAGCAGGCTGGATTACTTTTACAGCTAAATTATTATAGCAAATGAGATGGGAGACCAGATTGAGAGATATTAAGTATATATCTGAGACTTTAAATGAATACTGAAGTTACAATATGGAGAAACCTCCAAAATATCAGTGGCAGCAATATCAAGTCTTTCTTTGTAGTTAGAGAACTCAAGCAATATGTTAGGATTAGTGACTTGTTTTCAAACAAAAACATAACTCTAAATGTCACCAAACAATTCATTTTTTCCCCCCTAGTGTAGATAAGCACAGAATTAAAATATGAAAATGTTCACCTTGATACTTTCTAGAGATCAAATTTTAAGCTAGTAGGGAGAAAAAAAAAACATATATTACTAATTAATAGATGCAGCTTCTCCAAAGAAAGATATATATTCAATCTCAGACTGTATATCACTTTATTTGTTACTTCTGCAGTGGTAATTCAAATACTAGCATACCTGGTATATCCAGGTTTGATATCCAGAGAATTGGAAATTGTAATTGTAGGGCTAACAGAGAATGGTATAAAATTGCAACATTGCCTGGAATAAATTTCAAACCCCTCCACAGTAAAAATATTGGAAGATTCAAAACTACTTTCAAGTCTCAACACGAGAAGACCAGGACGTCCACTCAAAAGACTTCTGGATGGTGTTTCTCTTGAGGCCGAAACAGGTCAACAAATGGCCTAAATTCGTGAATGTACTATGATGATGATGAAGATTCAAATACAGCAATGACACTAATGTATTTAGAATACTACTGAGTTCATTGTACGACTCACCTTGTATTTTCATAACAATCCTCATACAATTTGACTTCCAATTGCATTGCAGGTATTGAGATGAATTAATTTGAGTTGTATTTTGACTCACCTCATATTTCTTGATTTTTATGCAGACCTGAGTTTCGTCACTGCCTTTGTGACATTTTCGATGCAACACCACGATCACAACTGCCGTCCTGCGGTTGTCTCTCTTGTAAATTGACTTCTGTGCTCTCTGTTGGCTGACCGATGAACTTCCAAATCAATCCCCTCTCATTTTCACCGGGTATTTCAAAATTCATAATTTTCATTTTATTCTTGCATATGTAAATTTTCTCCCAAATTGTGAATTTTTTTTATTTTTCCAACTGTTTAAGTAATTTTGCCTTGGTTTCAATTCTGTGTTTTTCTGACCAAGCATTTGCAGCTATTGCAGATTTTTCTATTTCTCCATTCTTAACATTTCTAAGATGTTCCTTCAATCTTGTATTTAATTTTGTTTAAAATCTCATAGCGTTATTTTATTCCTACATAATTTAATTGAGGTGAATATTTACATGCAGTATTTAATTACTTTTTTGTTCACAAAAATGATAGGAAGTAGCACTATGAGGTATTTATAAAAGAATTTAAATTGATCTGACCAAGCTGAAGATAATATACAAGCATATTGGAACATGTCCAAAGAAACACAATAATTTGAGAAACAATGAACAGACTTACATTATTTATTAAAAAGAACCTCATAATGTTACTTCCAATTGTAATTTATTAATTGAATTGATTACTTGCACCTCACCTCATATTTTACCTTCTCACCTGATCAAGTTTCAAATTAAATTTTTTTCCGTCCTCAGCCAAAAACAGTCACGGATGGAAGAAAATTTATTTTAGAACAGGCAAGAGAGCAAAATATGAGGTGAGATTTAACCAATTAAATTTCTTTATTTAAGTAAAATTTTATTACCTTACCTCATATTCTTCATCTTCTTAGACCAGTTTCGGGACCTTCTTCGGTTCCATCCTAAGTATTTTCACAATCGTTTTTATGTCATCTTGAAGAGTCGCCTTCTCTTCAACAACATAATAACAGTCATGAAAATATTGAAGATGGAACCAAAGAAGGTCCTGAAACCGGTCTAAGAAAAAGAGGAATATGAAGTCAGGTGAAAAAATTTTACTTAAATAAATAATACCTCTTAGTATTTAATTTTAGGAAGTTATATTTTGAGGTTATTTTAATTATATTATTTTTGGTCTGGACATCTTACCTCAATATTAATGTTGATTTGTTCTTGGACATGTTTCAAAACAATTCTCTGTTTTATCTTCAGCTTTCCCAGACTCTGGGAAAGCTGAAGATAAAACAGAGAATTGTTTTGAAACATGTCCAAGAACAAATCAACATTAATATTGAGGTAAGATGTCCAGACCAAAAATAATATAATACCTCTTAGTGTTAATTCATAATAAGTAAATTTCTTTGATTTAATTACTATACTGAATGTGCTAGATAAAACACAAATTGTTTGATGACACTTAGGTATTTTCCTCTAGCAGTAATTAAAAAATTATATCAATTATGTTTTTATTTCAATGATTTATTTTGTAATTTGTTTTAGCTATCACAGATACTAGATTATATGAAGCATTCTTTAAAAATTCTATGAATTTTTGTACTTTAGTGTAAATACAGCACTTACCTTGCTAAGTTTTAATATTTTAGTTTATAATTAAGCAATTTTTAAAGTAAAACAATTGTATATTAAGTTTAAAGTTTGGGAAGGTATGAGAAACATGTAAGATATTTTTAAAATATGAAGATGTGGATCAAGCATATTAATGGCACAAGGACTTATGCCTATAGACCGGATGTTAGGCAAAATGCCTACAGTTATCTATTATAGATATTGTAAAAGTGGCTTCCTATAAGTTCATACCAATGACCCTAGAGTTGTTTTCCATGAAGTTCATCTTGCCTATAAATGCCTATTTCAGCTTACAATATCTATAAATGCCATTTTCATTTTTTCTCGAAATTACCTTAGTATTTCAATGAAATTAATTCAAAATGGACAAACTTCATGACACATATAATTGCACAGAAATTTTCAAGTGTTATTTTTATAAATTCTGTTGGAATATTTTAGGATAAGGGTGGCAATAGCCAATAACCTGGCAGGTAGATGGTTTCCCCCTCAATGCACTCCTATTAGGTGAAATAACAAGTACCAGCTATTGTATTTTTTCACCTCATGCACTCCCATTAAACAAAATAGATCTAAGCTATGTCCCATTGTATTATGCTTCAGCTCTAAGGCTTGGAGAAAGTTCTACAGTACAGCTGTACTTCTTTTCAATACAAACATTGCTGAGTGATAAAGCGGGTAGATGGCTCAAGCTTTCTTTCTCTGTCTCACACTTGGTGCTGAAACCTTTATGTGAGTGAAATATTATTTTTTGACGTTGTTAACACTGAATTCAGTCTGTAGCCCTAATTCACAGACAGGTGCTTCAAAAGCAAAGTGATACAACAAGTGTACGTGGCTTATTATTTTATTTAGAACAGTTGTTTTATGATGCCTAAAGAACAAACTGACCAATTTCATGAAAGAATTTGGTGCTGAAATGTTCTCAAGTGATGGTTCAATATTGTTCTGCAAAGTGTGTGAAATTTCAATGAATTGCACGAAGAACTGCCAAGTTTCGCAGCACGTACACACTGCAAAACATAGGTCTGCTCTTTGTAAAAAGGCAAAACAAGTTCCAAAAGTATATCTGATATCTTCGTATGCTATTGATAGCATATGTTTATATTCTTTACTTAAGGTGTAAAAGTTTATGTTGTAGTCAAATTTTTGTAAGAGCCTATTTTGAATTTTTAGTGCCTATATTAATGATTTTTAGTGCCTTTTTGCCTACCTATTTTGAATTTTTTAAGTGCCTAACATCCAGGCTCTACTTATGACTTTATTTTTTACATATTGAATCATTTTGTTATAGGAAATATAGTACAACAATCAAAATTATTACTTTTTTTTTTCATCCCAGTACTTTATTTCTTAAACTAAGAAACTTAAAATAATATAACTAATATCAACTGGAGGAAAAGCCGAACAAATTTCATTTAGAAGAAAGTGCCTATTGTATTATGTAACATGCAGGATGAACAAAACTCTAGTAACAAACTTTCACGGGTTGTTCAGGATGTTTGTTAGGTCGTTTGATTTAAGGAACCCATGTTCTCTGTTGACTCATTAGAGAGTAATGTGTTGTTGATTTGTTAGACATGTTAGAACCTTTGGTTCATGATAACAGATTACAAAGAAAATTTAAAGATTAGTCAACTAATCAGTAGGTACTGTGACTGATTATTTATTATTTTTCTTTGTAATCTATCAGAATCTCCAGTTGGTAGGCCAAGTATGAGATGGGAGGATAATATATGGGGAGGTTTGATTTGAGGGAGGTAACATTATATAGGAGAAGATTAGAAAACATTACTTCAGTATATTGGGTTGATAGTGTTAGTGAGTTAGTTAATTAATTAATCTATAAAGGTGGGTTGTTGGATGTGATGCCCCACATTGTAGATATGTAATTGTAATAATTGAGGGGGTCAGTGGAATAAGGGCCCATCCCAACTGCACTAAGTTTGGAGAATGTAGTTTAACATGATCCAAAGGACATGCTGTACATGTTTAACACAACATCAAATTACCATACTCTATAATAATTGACAGGAGATCATGGGTTCCTTGAATGTTTTGGCATTCAACCAACATCCCTGAATAACCTGTGAAATTTGTCAATAAAGTTCTGTTCCATTCTGTATATTGATTCTTATTTTTCTACGCAAACAAAATATGTCCTAATAAAATTTAATTGGGTCAATACATCTTACCTCATAATTTTGTAGAATTCTTGTGTATGCCTGCATACTGATCAGAAAGAGCTGATGATAGTATGCAGACATACTGAAAAATGTTCTCAAGAATTCTACAAAATTATGAGGTAAGACTCAATTAAATTTTATTAAAATGAACTTCATAATATTACTTCCATTGAAATATTAATTTAAAATATGCCTCCTTTAAAATTTATATAACGATTTCCCGAGTGTATTAATTTACATATTACTATCATAAAATATGCCTGTCACTGCAAGCAACAAATATAATTATATTACATTAATGTTGGGAAGTAAACATTATTAGGTATAATCATTGAAATTCGTTGGAGAACATTTTTTGAAAACTCATCTCATAAATTTTGTGTTTTTCACAAAACCGCAGTTTCAAACATAATCACATCCATTTGCAGCCACAACTCCAACTGATGAAATACTTCAGCCATCAACTCTTCTATTGTCACCATCTTCAGCGCTGCCATCTATGGTTGAATTTATGAACTTTGAAATCAAATTTAGTTCGTTAGGAATATCAAAATTCATTGATCCATATTTATTTTTCTAAATGTATATCTTCTCCCAAACTGTCAATTCTAAAAGTTTATCCATTTGTTTTAAAAGTTTTGCTTCTCTTCTAATTTTATGATGTTCTATTAAACTATGTGTAGCAATTGGAGATTTTTCAATTTCACAATTTTTAATATTTCTAAAATGTTCTTTGGTACGAGTTTCCAAATTCCTTTTAGTTTTTCCTATATAAATAAATTTAGTCTGGGTAATCTTCAAAGTACTAATAAAAAATTAAATGTCCCAGACAGTAAGACATCTGGAATTTATCAAATAAGTTGTAAAGATTGCAATAAAGTTTATATAGGAGAAACTAAAAGGAATTTGGAAACTCGTACCAAAGAACATTTTAGAAATATTAAAAATTGTGAAATTGAAAAATCTCCAATTGCTACACATAGTTTATTAGAACATAAAATTGGAAGAGAAGCAAAACTTTTAAAACAAGTGGATAAACCTTTAGAATTGACAGTTTAGGAGAAGATATACATTCAGAAAAATAAATATAGATCAATGAATTTCCATCCATCCATAGTAATTCTGCCCGAGGACAGGTCTTTCACTGCAATCATAGCATTTTTATGCTATGCTTTGCAGCTTTACTAGGGAATTATAGGTGTGGTAGCTTCCTGTTGCTTTCCACACTGGTGAAGGATGGTGATGATAATGAGAAGGATGGTGATGATGGCCGGATGATTTTCGGGGACCATTGGGCCCTAAGCTTCCTGACATTTGTCTTATGGGTGAGGAAAAACCCCGAAAAAACCTCACCCAGGAGCCTGTCCCAACCAGGAATCGAACCTGGGCCCGCTGCATGACAAGGCAGCACTTGATATTCCTAATGAACAAAATTTGATTTCAAAGTTTATAAATTCAACCATAGATGGCAGCGCTGAAGATGGTGACAATAGAAGAGTTGATGACCAAAGAATTTCATCAGTCAGAGTTGTGGCTGAAGATGGATGTGATTATGTTTGAAACTGCGGTTTCATGAAAAACATGAAATTTATGAGGTGAGTTTTCAAAAAATGTTCTCCGACGAATTTCAGCTAATATAATCCTTTGCCTAACTATGAAATGTCATTACAAAATATACTTAATCTTATCCTACAATGAAATTAATTATTTGGTAGTCAGTCAGCTCCCCTTATAATTTAAAGACAAATTCTCAAGTTTTTTCTTTTATATACTATTAGCTAATACCCGGCATGCGCTGCTATGCCTAAATAAATGAAAATTAATGTGATTTTATGTTCAGTTGAATAAGTATAAGGAAAAATAATTATAAATTTATATTTTTTAGATATCCTGTGCTCATTACCCTGGCATTGCTCGGGAATTTACTTATCCCAATCTTCTTGACATAAATGAGCTGAAGTAAGGAAATTAATGTGTTTTATGATTAGTTAAATAAGCAAAATGAAAAAGAATTATAAATTTATATCATAATTATTTTTAGATACCCCGTGCTGTTTACCCGGCATTGTCCGGGAATCTACTCATCCCGATCTTCTTGGCATAAATGAGCTAAAAGACAAAATTTCAATATTGTGAGTTATCCATAAAAGAATACCCACCATGTGCTGCTATGCTTGCACAGGAATCTACATACTTGTCTCGATCTTCTTGGCATCAATTAGAGACAAAAATGGTTATTGTGAGTTATCCATAAGAGATAAACATATGCTGTCATGGACTTTTTTGTAGAGCTTTTTGAGATATTCAATTCTGTGTACATTATTTTTGTGAATTTGTTATGGTTTAGGCAGCATAAGCTATTTAAGTGCCTAAAGAGCTACATTTTTTCAAGTTTTCCACTTCAAAGGGCTATTTTTAAGGGTGTAGGAGTTGAATATCACAACTCTCTTACAGCTGATGTTCATCCCAGGAATCTCCTGAACATTTTGCAAAAAGCCCCATCACAATTGGGTCTACGGTATGTCCACGCATAAAGTACAAACAAACAAACATTCATTTTTATCAATTAGATTGCTAAAATTTATAGATTTTGTGTTACTTAGGATTTTATGTGGCTTTCAGAAGCCTAATGATTAACTCCATTGACACATTAAATCTCATAGAAACTTAAACAGAATTGACAACTTATGTTTTTAAATGAGAATGCTTGCAGTAAGGATAACCCTCTCTACAGAATTATCACAAACAGTAACAATATCTGCTGATGATGAAATTTGTTCCATAAGGCCTAAAGTTTAAAAGAGTGAGGAAGATGGTACCTATCTTACAGATATTCATTTTGTAATTTTGTGTTTTAAAATATTATTTTTTCATAGAAATTTGTATTTTCACCACCAAAATTATTTTTACGTGAACTGTTTATTTAACTTATGTATGAGGCATGGAGGCTTCATGTAGGAAAACCAGAGGAAAGTGCCCAATTGGTAGCCAAGAATGAAGTGGGAGAATAACATTAACCACGATTTGAGAGAAGTATATTATACAGGGTATGATTGGAAAACATTAGCTCAGGATAGGGATGTGTGGAGAGCTTATATCTGCATGGACCTGAACCTACAGGTTCAATAGTGCGAGTGAGATAGTTATAAGTAACAGTTAATAATCATTGCTAAATATTGGTTTTGAAATTTAATGTCCTTAGTATTAATTGCATTGAGTAATTTCTTTTTTCAACATATATATCACTGTGGCGGTCAACATTGTATCTGCTTTTTTTCTCACTAGAAGGCATTCTTTATCATATTTAATATAAAACTAGGATTTGCATAATTAAAATGATTGGCTTTGTAATGTAAGAAATGGATTTATGCTTCATTAACACTAGATTGCTAAAATCTGTAGAACTTTAGTATTTGCTTTGTCAAAAATATAAATTCACCATAAGATATTTATAGCTTTCCACTATCATAGTGATGTATTAGTTGCAAGGTAAGTGCTATTTTATAATTTAATAAATATATTTTCAATTCATATTTTCTCTTGTAAGGAAATACTTATTTTTGTTAAAGAAAAATTTAAAAAAAGGGATATTCTGTTTATGAATTTTTTACTTACAAGGGAACTGTCAACCATTGCATGCCAAAACCTACCTCCAAATTTCTCCCAGAGAAGCGTTGTGATATACCAAGGCCATGTTCAAAAAATTATTTGCCATTTTTAACTGCAAGCCACAGAAATTGAAGCCAGAATGTCAACCCACTGTACGGTGCAGATGTACATCCCTGTATGAGTTAAGAGAGGAGTGGAGTGAGGTGTAATGCGTCATGGACAGTGGATATTGAGGGTTATCCAATCTACCAATATAGGTGTTGTATTACTTTCCTATAGTTTAAATGAGAGATTTGGTGCTGGATTTTAGTGCCTTGCAGATAATATTTTAGACATGGCCTTGATACATCACAACACTTCTCTGAAAGAAGTTTCAATGTAGGTTTAAGCATGCAATGGTTGTCATTTCCCTTGTTGGTACATTATTCAATCAATCTATTCCATTATCATTCTTATCTCGAATTTAAGTAATTTGTGAGTTTTAGCATTTTTTGTAAAAGAAAAAATCTGTCATAGTAATCTTATCAATTTATGAAGTAAGCCAATAATAATTCTGCAGCAATATTTAAGCATGCTGTAAGCAATGAAAAACATACGTTTTAGTGATGTGCCATTTAAATACAATGTTTCTGGCCTGGGAATTTGCCTAGATGGAAATTAATATCAAAAGAACAATATTTTAACAGCAAATATTAATTTTCATATTTACCAGAAATGCTTTGTGATTTTTTTTAACAAAATGTTCAATTGCATAACATGATTGCTTCCCATTTATCTGGTATATAGTATGGATTTTAATTAAAACTCTATTTGGACTTTATTTTATTAAATATTTTCAACGAATAAAATTCAATTTGAAACAGATGTCATAGTACATTGATTAATTAAGTTATGTAGATAGCAAATAACACTATAATGTTCCTTTTAATATTGTAAATCATTGGTAAAGAGAAAAATTTCTGCCTGAACCGGGAATCGAACCCCGAACCTTTAGCTTTCCGTGCTAATGCTCAGACCACTGAGCTAATCCAGGCTTATTGTTTAACCTCCACGCAGACTCGAGTTTCATCACTTCATTTGTGACATTCTCAATGCTGTATTGTGAACGTAATACAGCATTGAGAATGTCACAAATGAAGTGACGAAACTCGAGTCTGCGTGCAGATTAGGAGGTATGAGGTGAGTGAAGAAACAATTAAACAATATTAGATTGATTAATGTTAAGATATATTTATTTTAATTTCTTAATTTAACAAATAAGCATGAGAGATATTTTTTTTAGGAAGTAAAATCCATTTCTCATTTGTACATGACATATTATAACGTACAATTGAATAGTTTATAGCAATTTGAAGCTGTCATAAAAATTGAAGGTTGATTAGCCTCTACCCAAGAGTACTAATACAAGTAGTTTTTATTTACGCTATAGAATTAACATGTGCAGAAGCTGCTATTCATGGTTCCCTGCTTGATTTTGTGGCTTCAAATTGTCTCTTCATATAAATCACAATTAATTTTTATATTTCAATCAAATTTTAATTTTATCAACTTATTGTGGCACAAATTTATTTGAGTGTAAAGTAACACAATACAAAATAACATGGTTATTGTTTGACAAAATCAGACAGAACTTCATGAAATGGTCAGATTTTATTAGTAAGTTCACGGAAAACGCAAGCTAAAATGCATATTTTTAGTGTTTTTAATGTTTCATTTTTATCCCTGATACCTTGGATACAAATAAACTCTTTAATCAGTCAATTGATTTGGTGTTTACTTGATGAAAATCTATTATGTTTAGTGACAAAATAAAACTAAAAGTTTTATACGATTTTCATATTTATTTTAATACAAATTCGTTACAGCTATTTTAGTATTTTGTACCTTCTTCAGTTGAATACTACTCAGTATAGAGTAGTATTCGTCTGAAGAAGGTACAAAGTACTGAAATAGCTGTAATGAATTTGAATTAAAATAAATATCAAAATCGTATAAAACTTTAACACTTTTATTTTTTTAATCACTAAAAATTAACTCTTTGTTCAGTGTTTTTATGACTAAAGAAAGCCGTTAACTAATTTTTTCTCTTGCTGTTTTCAGTGAGTAAAAGTATTCTATTCCATAATCAGATATCGATTATAAATAGATAAAAATAACTTTAAAAAATTGTATATTCAGAATACTTCAGAATTCCTATTATAAATTTAGATATAAAGTTTTTATAAGGAACCTATGTAGCTATGACGCTCTTCAAGACAGTCATAACTCCCATAACAACATATGGAATTAACATAATATGGGACAAACTCACAAACAGAGACTTGACACAAATAGAAACAGTAAAAGCACGCTTCATGAAAAGAGTTCTGGGAGTTGGAAAAACAGCACCTTCAAGAGTGACGTACGTCTTAATGAAAGAAACCTTCTTCATTGAAGACATTAGATGGCAGCTATTCCTACCGAACACCTGCGCATATGAGACAACAATGCAAGGACTACAGGAGAAGAGGAATGACATCTGCAGCGAATTCTACACAACAGAGGTTATGTGTACGAGAGAGTGGACACGACCAAACTACGAGATGAGGCACATCCTAACACGGTATGCAATCCATGGCTATCACCACAAGGTTTGCAGCACAAAGCGATTCCACGAGTCAAACCAAGAATGCATATGCGAACTGTGCAACAATCCATGTGAACGATATCACGTCGAAAAGTGTGCGGAAAGACAATTATCGTTTAATAAGTTTTGCTTAGACTAAATTTACTAACAATTTGCACATTTGTGCACATTTCCTTCCATTACATAAGGAACCTATGTTCAGAGGCTTACCTTTTCAATGCTGGAATAAAGATGGTATCAAGTCAATTTGAAATCTTCTGTACCTGAGACTAACAGAAGGCATATGCTGGTTATTTGTGAACATGTGCTTTGCATATATATTCATCTATGTAACTCAGGTGAAGTGGGAAACCATCATCATTATTACAATATCTAAACAATATTCCTTTGGACACAGTTCCTTATAAAACCAACTCTACAACTTTCCTAAGTGTGTACTGGGAATCATCTGTAGAAATGTGATTCTTTGCCATTTTCTATTAGGACGTATGTGTTTTTCATGTCATACATGATTCTTCATGTACATCACACTTAATTTATTTTTGTATTTCAATAAAATTTGGATCTTATCAACATAATATATCATCATCATCTCAAGCTTCAAGGATTGGACCACTTGGTCCGTTCCATCTCCAGAATTTATAGCTGTTCTCTCCATTGCTTCCTATGTCTTCCAATTCTTTGTTTATCCTGTGTCTGTGCCTATATGACTGTAATTGAATTCTTGATGGTTGCATGTATTGTAAATGAGAATGCCAGTTTGACCGGTATTTGTCAATAATTGCTAATATATTTGCGATATTTAATTCTTGACAAATTAGTTTGTTTTATGATCAAGGAGAAAGTATCCTGCAAAAGATCTAAGTAATTTAATCTCTGTTGCTTCAGTTATCCTTCTCTGGGATGTGGTTAAAAATCCAGTTTTCTGAACTGTATAAAAATGTAGGTAGTACTAACGATCTGTAGAGTTTTAATATACTTTCCTTTCTCACTTTCCTGAATATAGTTTGTTTGATTGTGCCAATTGATTGAAGAAATTTTGTTAATTTGTGTTCTAAGTCATTTGAAACTTGGTATGAAATATTGCAGCCTAGATAATTGAATTCATGAACTTGTTCTAATGTTGTATTGTTTATAATTATTTTCGTTCTGATGTGATTTGTTCCAACAAATCCAAATATTTTTGTTCTTTCTGTGGAAATTTCCAAATTATATTCTCTTGATATATTATATAATGTATAAACTGCCATTTGTAAATTGTCTTCTGAATTTGAAATATTTTATTATGCCATAAATTAATTTGAGCACAAAGTAATGCAATACAAAATGGCATGATTATTGAAATTAAGTCAGGTTCTCACTGAACACATTTGTATCAATTTAAAAATATTTTTTAGGTAATGTAATTAGTATATTGAATTTACTAAACTTGTTGTCATGAATCAAAAGTTGACATTCCCACATCTAACCTGTTTGCTATGCAAACAAACAAAAACTCAATATTGAATTGCCTGGTTGCTATGCAAACAAAAAAAAATGCAGTACTAGAATGAATATTTCCTAACGTGTGTGGTAAGTCAATTTATTACAATTTTCATCTGTTTCTCTCTAATAGTAACAATTTATATTAAATATTTTATTTGAATTATTACTATAATTTAATTATTAATACCTATCAACCAAAAAATATGTTACATCATCTAAAAAATAATATGCATTATATGTATAATGAAAATTTTTAACAGAATTTTGGAAATGGAATAAACTTCAGTTTGTCTGTTTTTTCTAACTTCTTGATTCTGTTTAATATACACTTCTCACACTTGTATCACAATATGTTATAAGTCCAAAAATTTGATTGAAATCCACGCTAATAAATGTATAAGTGGGAATATTTTCATAAGGTTCCATTATAAATATTATTATTCTAGTTTCTAGAGAAATAGGAAAGCATTGTTGTAAAGACGAAAATATGCACAGATTTTCAGTGATATAGTAATTTCATAATACTAAGAAAAAGGAAAGAATAAGAAGCCTCATCTAAAAGTAAAATCTAGGAAATAATCAGAGAAAAGCACATGGAAGTTTCTGACAAAACATTTAAATCACCTGAAAATACTTGAATTTATTGCTTGATGGAACTTAGGTTACCAAATTATATTTTTCAATATTTGGATTATTCCAAAACTAGAAGTGTAAGAAAATCAAATATAAAGGCATATTGTATAGAATGTGAAAATATTTAGCATAAAATATACAATTTTACACACTACTTCACCCGAGTGCAAAACTTTGATTGTATTGATATTACCTACTTCATTTGCACTATTTAAAATCTTGTCTGAGACAACAATAGGAAATACATTCAATGAATGAATGAGCCATTTCTTATCTTACCTCATAGTTTATGCTTTATTAACCCTTAATTACTTGCACGGGGTAATTTTTTTCCGTTAAGTTGAAAGACACTACTATTTAGTGACAATTACATTTATGAGATTCCCTGGAACTCACCCATTCTCAAATGAACTCTTCCAGCAAGTGTTTCAGTTGTATTTAGTTTCTTGGAATAGCTAATGATGCAATTATATTTATTTTATGTCATTGTTGCTGCCTGCAGAAAGTTTTTACCCTGCGTGTGCCTAGCATCTGTAGAGAGTTATTTTCTATTCTCGTGCTTACAATTTGAAGTCTAAAAGAGTAAATATGAGTAGAGAGAGGAAAGTATTGACAGAAGATGAAATTATAGAACTGTTGGAAGCATCAGATGATGAAATTGTTGGCGGATTTTCTTCTTCATCAGATGAAGACTGTGTAGAAGACAGTGATCATGGTTCTAACTCTATACAGAGTGCTGAAAGTGATCAGGATAATATTATGTCAGAAGATGAAGATTTCTCTGCTACAGCAAGTCTCTCTGTAGATGACATTCCACTAGCAATTCAACACACTCCTTATAAAGGAATAGATGGCACTATCTGGTACACGGAACCACCAAATGTTAGGTGGAGAACGCCTGCACAAAATATTGTGACAGAAAAACTTGGTGTGAAACAACTGGCAAAACATACTAAAACTAGTGTTGAGGCTTGGAATCTATTATTTATTGATGAGATAATCAACCTAGTTGTAAGGAACACAAATATTCAAATAGACCTGAAGAGACTTCAGTATTCCAGGGAACATGACTGACGACAACAAAGTGTTGCGTCAATTGCGGCAAGCCGATATGCAAAGATCATGTGGTGGAGTCCCCTCCAGACTGCTTTTCCGTTTAGTGAGGTGTGTATATATGTTATTATTTTTAGAAATATCATTAAACTTTGTAATTAACGGTTAAACATGGGAACTGCAGTTTTCAAGAGGACATCCCTCTCATTTTCAATTGATATTATGAAACATAAACTATAAGGTAAGATAAGAAGTGACTCATTCATTCATTGAATTAAGAACCTCATAATATTATTTCCCATATTTAACTATGAGGAAATACAGTATTTGTTTTTACTGGCAAATTAAGCGACAATTTAGTGAAGAAGTTTACATAATTGAGGTATCCTGCTTCTTCTCTTGGATACTAATACAAAAGAAAAAAAGCTAGATTTTTCTCCTCTTTTACTGCAAGAACCAATGCTTAAAAATTTAGTAATGATGTTGAAGATGACCTCAGAAAATTTGGAGTGAAAAGATGGAGGCAAAAAGTCTTAGAAAGAGCTTTTGGGCATTGATCATTAAGGAGGCTATGATCAAACTCCAAGGGCTTTTATGCCAAATAATACAAGTATTGGAATCTCAATCCAAACAAATTAATACAAAGTTCCCCAAAGAGAATGTAGAATGTGTAAAACAGTAGGCTATTTATTTTTGTAATAGATTATGTTATCATGGATGTAAGATAAAATGAAGCACAATTAGGAAACCCAGTAAGAGAGATTACATATGAGCTAATGTAGCTTCTTTGGAATAGATTATAAAATAGCATTTTTTTACAACAGTACTGAATAGAAAGTAATGAAGATTAGCATTGCAAACATTACATTAGTTCCAACATTAAAACAGAATGACCAAAGAGAAAATGAATTCACCATTCTTTAGAGCTAGAATGGTTCAATTAATTCAAATTACACAAGAATAAACAATATAAGATTCTGACTCTTACTTCCTTACTTCTAGCATGAAGAAATTGGAGCTAGAAGTTTCTGTGTGCTTTGAAAATATGTTTCAATTTCCTAGACTTTATTTCGTATTGAAAGGAGAAAAAAAGGCTCTTGTAGGAACAAAATGTAGGAAGAGAATGTAAGAATAAGATGATTTGCTTATAAGGTATATGCAATGAACTTTATTAATTTTTTTTTTGTGTGTGCATTTACACCTTTTGGGTGCAGAAAAGCAGGCTATTTTATTATTTTTTTTTGATGTTATGTGAGTGATATGATATTAACTTGTATTCATTTCTATTAATCAGTTTATGTGGAAGCAATTTTATGTTAGCTCAGTTTATTATATATGCCATTCACATCTCAGTATTAACAACAGTATGTAATATTTCATGGTTGTGGAGTACATGTCAAGATTTAACTAGTCTGGACTGACTGATTGGTCTGATGATCATTATGAAGAATAAGCCATTTTTTATATCTTACCTCATAGTTTATGTTTTCTTAAACATGGGAATTGCTGTTTTCTCTTGTAAACTACATTTCCCATGTTATGAAAACATAAACTATGAGGTAAGATATAAAAAATGGCTCATTTTCCATTAATAAGAACCTCATAATGTTATTTCCCATATTTAATTATGATGATCATTACTTCAGTCATCTGTTGGCTTTAGTTAAATGAATGTCTTATTAAACATACCAATAAAAAAGTGGTTCCAATAATATCATTAGTCCATGAAAAAATCACTAAGGTTTTATTGATATGAATCCTATATCTGCAAAAAAATAACTCTAAACAACTGAAATGAAGAGAGTTTTTGTTGTCCGGGTATGCATTGAGAATGGTAACTTTCTATAGCTAACGTGTTACTAAAGAGTTAAATAGAATGATGGCTTTTCTTTTTTTTCAGGAATAGATTCTCTACTTCTTCTCATTTCAATTGCAAGTTAGTTATTCTCACAAATTTGAGTAGACTGAAGTGTATAATCTACACTGAGAGCTTCTGTTATAAGCCATTAGCATACTAATTAAATTCTGGACATTTAGTAGCATATCCATAATAGTATTTTTCTATTTTTCTACATTTACAGCAATTGATGACTTTGTGAAGCACAAAGCAACAAAAAACAGATGGAAGAACAATTCAGAGGCAGTCTTTATTTATACTTCTAATTTCACGTAATTGTCTTTACCATCTGGAGTAATCATTTGTGCACATGAATAGCAAGATCACTATTAACAGTGAATTTGATGATGTCATTCTAACAATGGATCCTTATTTGATGGTCAATTGAACAGGCAGTAATGCTATATTTATTTGGAATGAGGAGGCAAAAGTAAGTCACCAAGTGAAATATTTCTGCCTGACTTCCTTGGAGATAAAAGTTACAGGACTTTAAATTTAACATGACTTTCTGTGGGTAGTGATTCTAACTATATTATTATAAAACACTAGGGCCTAACTGCAATAATAATAACATAATATAAAAAAGCGATAAAGGATAGGCACATATACATGTGTATTATATCAGGAAATAAGGAAAAATGATCCACACGGAAAAACATATGTGTTCATACGCATATAATATAAAAAAACGCTAGTAAAAAGGCATATCTCTGGATCTCTATATCCTGGATCAAAACCATGTCAAAAGATTCCAGAATTATTTGGTCAAGAAAGATGGCCACATTAGATAAGATAAAGTGAAAGTAGAACAAGCTTTTCATTTTAACACAGATGAAGGTTTCAACTTTCCACACCCAAAATTTCCCCAATTAGAAACTTAAAATTATCATATAAATATTCGCGATTTTTTTACCGAAGGCAGAAGGGCGGCGGAGAGAACAGCAGCGGGACCGATTGCGGTCCCCCCCAGCGGGCCGGTGGCAACTACATGGGTAATATGAAAACCTTTTTTCATTCTTTGGTCATTTTCAGACTTAGAATTTAAATAAGGGACCAAATGGTCCTAGGAACTTTAAATAACGAACAAAGTTGAATATTTTAAAATGATTGTTTTCTCTCTCTCTGAATTTTAGCACTTTAATATTTTGAATATTTTGACGTTTGACAATGTGGCGATTTCAGCTGACTTTAATAACAGAGTTTTATATGTTTGATTTAATGTTTCTTAATGTTTTGGTATTTATTTTAATAAATAATGTTATTTTTCGTTTACTGTGTTCTTAACATATTTAATTGTAGAACTCTTCCTCCAAAACCAAGGCCAACCGCTCGGGCCAAAGACCACTTAAACAATAGTGGTCTTCACGCTATCAATACGCAGGGGCTTAACTGACGCCGCGCGTAATAATATATACTGTATTATTATTATTTTTATTATTATTATTATTATTATTATTGTTATTATTATTAATGTGGCGCTCATCTACTATTATCTTGCAGAAAGTTAAATCATGCTATAGTTAATGCTGTTATAGGTTCTCTTATGTACCTAACATAATAAGAATTCTTAAGCCACCTCATCTCCACTTATTGAAGAGTATGTATTTTGATGCTACTACTTGTTAGAATAGCAATTTTATTTTTGTTTCTTATTTATATTCTGTTGGGGCATGTGACAAGTAATTGTATCATATACAGGGTGGGTCCAAACGTTGTGCTTCAGCTACTGGTACACGAGTTTGGGATGAGTGATGCTAAACCGTCAGACACAGACATCTGGATATTTCGTCAATTGCAGGATGAATTAAAGGATGACATAGAGGTCATGAAACCATACACTTCGCTTTTTATTAATGAGGCACCAGATTTTGATGTGGAAGATGAACACCAAGATTATGGTGACATAAATCAATGGAAGAATGCCAAAAAAAAAACAATCAGTAAATGGAGGAACCTGAAGAGATAAAGACATCATCACACATCGGCACACCTTCTTATGCTCCCTCTCCTGAAAGAACAAGAAACAAAGTTGATGATGATTACAATCAGAAAACACTCAACTATATGAAAAATATAGTCAGCAGAAAGAGACAACCCTTCATCTCTGTAAAAAGTTGATTCTTCTTATCACACATATGCTATATGATTACAATGCAAAATTGAAGAAGAAGAAGTCTCCAAAGGCTGACATTAATGCCATGGTTCTGCAGCATTTCAAAGAAATGTCAGGTATGAATAATAGAACTATTAGCCTTTAGAGGCTGCAGATGAAGGCTCAATTGATCCTGATCCTGAGGGAACGCTGAATTAGCTCAGTGGTCAGAACTTCAGCATGTAAAGCTGAAGGTTCGGGGTTTGATTCCCAGTTCAGGTATACATTTTTCTCTTTACCATTGATTACAATAGTTCAGTTGTATACATTAATTTACTTATTTTGATCATAGTAAGAGCTTTAGTTTCTTAATATTAATTTAATCACAATAGTTGTTTACAATGCAGTGACTTAAAAAAAACTGTATTTAATCGCAAGTGTGGACATTATGTCATTTCCCACAGACCATATTGTTAAATTTAAAGTCCCGTAACTTTTATCCCTACGAAGTTTAGGCTGAAATATTTCACGTGGTGACTTACCTTTGCCTCCTCTTTGCAAATACATATGCAATACTGCCTTTTTAATTTACCACGAAAGAAGGTTCCTTTGTAAGGGACTCCATGATACAGAGTAAAATAAACATTAAAATTGTATTTGTTTAATGGGCTTAATGTTGGTTATATATTTTATGAAATTATTTGTATTGTTATATGCTGAATTCCTATACTTGGATTAAGGTAGTGATATACTTTACATTTCTAGCATGCTATATATTTCTGCCACAAGGAACCATTGTCTTTTAACTTCCCATTTCAAGGAAACCGTGTTCTCAAATTTTGTCAACATCTGATGATCATACCATGAACCTTGATTCCAGAGACAGCTTTGTCCCTTAGATCAACAAAGTTCAAAGGGATTTGTTTCATAAATTACATTTTTAAAAAATACTGCCCAAATATATTTGATTATTTATTATAAAAAAAGTCCTGCATTATCTCTTAAAAACATTGAAATCAATGAGTGTAAGACAAATAAAAAAACTAAAAAAAATGTCTGTGAAGAAATTTCTTCCAATAAATAATATCTATCACAAACGTATAAAGATGAAGGCAAGTAGTTCTTACACCTCGTTGCATACCATGGACTACTTTTTAAATTTTTAATAGAAGAATAATCTTCTTTTGTTTTAATTTTGAAATTATATTGTATCGAATAGCAGACCTATTAGGATCCCTCAACAGAATTATTTATTTCACTTATCAACCAAGAATAAAGCCATGAAAGCAGATAGATGAATTATTATGCACCCAGCATGAATTATAATTTTTATCTTTTTTAACTTAATCATCATTTTGAAAAGTGCTCATCTCTACTTTTACACATTTTACAGAAGCAAAAAAGTATTGCATTCCATTATATTTAGAGATAAATTAACACTATTTTTTAACCATTAAAGAGGATTGCACATTGTGCAAAATATCTGTATGCTGGTAGTCATTTTTGGATCCTACAGGAAGCACAAAAAAATTATTTTTCTTATATGGATATGGTTCATTTTAAAAATAAACTTGGGTTTGTTGTGATAGCCAAGCCCTGTATCGATAAGAAGGAATGACTCATTTTCCAAATGGACACTTGAATGAGACCCTGTCTAGAAATACTTAAGAGGATGAAATAAGGTCCAGTTCCATATGGAATACATGAAAGTCTGCAAAACTGCCATGAAAGTCTGCAAAACTGTACAAAAAATATTTGAAAAAATTGGAGATGCCCCCTTTTTCAAGATGACTGATTCGTTTATACACTATCCACAATTAAAAATGTATTGAGCACGCTGGTTTAGGCACTAGCATTTGAGATTTTTACTTAGAGTTTTTCATAGTTTTGCTCAGTTGTCAGAGCAAATACTGAGTTTGAATTTTGTCATGAGTATTTAATTAACTTAACATTAAAATCAAGTCATGTGTTTGAATAATTAAATGAGTACATATAACAGACATAAATAGTCTGCTGGGGGAAAAAAAATTAGTTTTCTGTATTTACAGAAGATACTAGAATTTCATGTCAGTAATAAAAGTACTATTATTTTCAAAATTTACTTATACATTATTGTCATCAAGGTAAACATAAGTATAGAGAACAGTATGATTATGTAAAATTGGTTGATATGTTTTCCTTAAGATGTGAATGGCTCTTCCCGAGAATGTTACCTTCCTGTTGAGTGTTTAGTTTGTCAAGTTGTTATGTTACCAGATAATAAAACTGGTTTTATTTATTTTTGCTGTAAAATAAAAGTTGTTTGTTGTAAATATATATATTGAGAAGTCTGAATAAATTATAGATAATGTTAGAATAAAATTATTTAAAAACACATTTCTCATTTTTTACTTTACAAACTAAATAAAGATAATCGTCCTCATCTTCATGGAATAAGCCTCATAAAACCTGTTCCAGTATTATTTTTTTAACTCTGTTGAACTCATATCGTCTTTGGTCTTTCAACATTTCTTCTTCCTTTTGGATTGTAGTATATCATTGATTTTGGTGTGCAGTCACTTTTAATTCTTTGTACATGTAGCTTCCGGTAATTTCTACCTTGTTTAATTCTGTCAATTAATTTAAAGATATTTGGTTCCCTCCTTATATCTTCACTTTTTTTTTTATCCAGTAAGGTATATCCCACAACAGATCACACAAATCTCATTGCTGCTATTTTAATTCTCCTCCTGTTTTTTATTAATATTCTAATAGCAGCCAAATTGTCATTAAGATTAATGTGATACTTTATTATTTGTGCTTTGCATATTGGTTTAATGATTTTGTTCTCTTTATGCACAGTTCGATATGGTAGCGTTCACATTTTTTGTTGCACAATGTGTACTTGCACGATTGGTTTGGTTCGTGGTATGTTGTGGTCTTGTAGATAAGATGATGAAACCCATGGACTGCCAGTCTTATTATTACGTGTCACAATTTGAAGTTTTCTCTTGTCCATTCTCGGTCTATCATTGCTCCTGTATCACAGAATTCTGTTGGAGTTTCTTATCTTTTCTTCCCAAGTGCCGTTAGGAGTTGGTCTGAAGCTTTTGTACTAGGCAAGATTAATTTTGTCTTTTAATATAAAGATTTATTAAACACATTGTGTACATTATAATATCATTACTGATAGTTATTATCGTCTGCATAGAATTTTAGAGGCTTTCTTCTTGCTATACAGCCACTATGGTGGTATTGTTGACATTTTGGGTCACATAGCTTGCAGAGGCACTAGTTCCATGCGAGGTGGAACCCTTTTATGGTACATACTCTGTAGTTGAATCCATGTGGGGCAGTCCTCGTGAACACGTGTCTTAGGGAGAAGTTTCGTTCCTTCCATTCTTCGGTGTTCATTGCTGGGGTCAGGAAGAATCTGCGGTCTATATCGTCTGCTTTTTCTTCTCTCTCTCTCTCTCTCTCTCTCTCTCTCTCTCTCTCTCTCTCTCTTATGTGTGCTTCGTAGGCCGGGGTGTGTGGCAGGTTAACGCTATTTCTCTGATGAAGTCAGTCAGTCTTGGTTAGATGGTATACGAGTCGGGAGCTCGTTGACCTTGAAACCCTAAGTACTCTCCGGAGGTAGGCAATTTTGACCATTTCCAGTCTTTTCAGATTTGCTATGGTTAACCGAGACCAGAATGTGGTGATTGCATAGCACGCTATCGGTGATATCTTCATGTGAAATAGTCTTAGAGCTGTTTCGATTGACAGCTTTTCGACATTTCGAATGTCAAATGTGGCCTTTATTGCTGAGTTGCATCTTTCCTGGATATGCTTGGTGAATGATACTTGTAGCAGTTGGCTAATTCTAGTTGGGAATTTCCATACTTGAATTTGCCATCCCTGTTTACGTTTCCTCCTCGTCTAAATTTCATAATCTTAGTTTTGCTTGTGTCAACTTATAGTTCGTTCCTGTGTGCCCAGTCGTGTAGTTTATCCAGGCTGGTCTGAAGAGCTACTTTATTTCTGGATAGGATGACTATATCATCTGCATAGAGGAGGACCGTGGCTTCCAGTGATGCTACTTCTTGAACTACGTCGTGGGTTAGCAAGTTGAAGAGGAATGGGCTAAGAGGATCCCCTTGAAGCACTCCGTTTGTTTGTATTATGTGATCAGATTGTCTAACTTTGTCATTTATGGTTAGTAGGTTGAAAGCCAGTATACTTTCAATTAGTTTCAAGAATGGGTTCTGTTTTCCCAGTATTGTGGAGATTTTGTCTAGTAATGTGTTTCTATTTACGCTGTCAAACGCCTTGGAGAAGTCTATGAAAGCCGCGTATACGTGGCCACCTGCGGTGCTTGTTGCTTCCCAGATGATGGATAACACTCTCTCGATGGCTTGTATCGTGGATTTTCCGGTCACAATTCCGTATTGTTCCTCAGGAATGAATGTGCTGGCTTGGGGAAGGATACGTGTAGTATAATCTTCGTCAGAATTTTAAAAGGCACACATTCCTGTGCAATTCCGCGGTAAGCGTCGGGTGAGTCTTTTGGCTCTTTCCCTTTATACAGTATTAGAAGATCGGACTCTCTCCAACTCCCTGGTTATGATGCTTAAGTCAATGCATTTGTTGATCATCGCCGTCCAGGTTTCGAGAGTTACTGGTAGAGAGTCCATTAGGACTTCGTTTGTTAGGTTGTCGGGTCCTGCAGCTTTTCTTCGTTTGCATCCTTGGAAGGCGTGCCAGACTTCCTCCGTTGATATTGGTGTCCATGCTTCTTGCGCTGTTTCAGTTATTCGTTCTTCGGATATTTGGGTCTTTTGTAATATCTTGGAAAAGTGTTCTTCCCATGTTTTCATTGAAATTTGGGAGTGTGACTTGCATCTTCTTGGTTCTAGGATTTTGTAATCATAAAGCATGCGTGTGATAAGAAGAACCAACTTTTTACAGAGATGAAGGGTTGTCTCTTTCTGCTGACTATATTTTTCATATAGTTGAGTGTTTTCTGATTGTAATCATCATCAACTTTGTTTCTTGTTCTTTCAGGAGAGGGAGCATAAGAAGTTGTGCCGATGTGTGATGATGTCTTTATCTCTTCAGCTTCCTGCATTTACTGGTTGTCTGGCATTCTTCCATTGATTTATGTCACCATAATCTTGGTGTTCATCTTCCACATCAAAATCTGGTGTCTTATCAATAAAAAGTGAAGTGTATGGTTTCATGACCTCTATGTCATCCTTTAATTCATCCTGCAATTGACAAATATCCAGATGTCTGTGTCTGACGGTTTAGCATCACTCATCCCAAATTCGTGTACCAGCAGCTGAAGCACAACTTTTGGACCCACCCTGTATATGATACAATTACTTGTCACATGCCCCAACAGAATGTAAATAAGAAACAAAACTAAAATTGCTATTCTAACAAGTAGTAGCATCAAAATACACGCACTTCAATAAGTGGAGATGAGGTGGATTTGGAATTCTTATTATGGTAGGTGAGGAGTCAAACATAAGAGAACCTATAACAGCATAAACCCATTCAACTCGTATGACGTGACATTCACATCAAGCACACGAGCTCATATATTATGTAATGACTTCTAAACTACCCATTGATGTCTAATGTATTAGCTTTTCTAGGTTCCTGAGAGAAAGTATGTTGAACGACCCGCCTTTTGTTGTAAGAAATCGTGAAATTACAAGCTGTCTGTTTGTTGGAAATATATAGAAGAAATTTGTAGTGCTCAGTCTATGAAATGGCGTCTAAGGGGGAGTGTGGTGACGATCGTGACGGGAGTCTGAGTTTATTAGAGAGTTTTGTCCTTGAAACATCAGACAGGAGACATAACACCTACAGGAAAACTGATGAGGGTAAAAGGGCAAAAACCTAGGGTATAAATAAAAAGAAACAAGACTATGCGAGGATGCAATGAAAGGCATTGACTTACAAGGCCAGATCACTACCCTTTCCCAAAAAGCGTCGCACTGTAAAAGGATACAGAAAATTATTTTTCTATTTACTGGACATATGTATTTTTGCAGATTTTGAATTTTCATAATTTTTTACATTTTTTGGAAAAACAGTAAGACTATAACCTTGGAAAACTCAATTTTGAAATTTTGGATTTAGACCTGATTTCTTGCATTATAAATCCCGGACACAGTCTCTAGATAGTAATTTTGCAGTTTTCGAAGTTTCGAAAATTTTGGCATTTTTTTGAAAAAACAGTGACTATAACCTTGGAAAGCAGGACCAAATCGAATGTACATAGAATACATAAAAGAGTCCCTCGGGAAACTACTACCACTATGGACCAACATTTTCAACAACTGTCTAAACTCAGGTATACCAAACAACTGGAGAAAATCTCTCATTAAAGTGCTTTACAAGGGAAAAGCAGACACAAGCGACCCCAATGCTTATAAAGTCGTGGCACTTGAAAACAAGCTCTTCAAAATATATATGAAGATCGTAGCAAACAGACTAGAAGAAGTGGTCTCAATCCCTGAATGTCAATTTGGCTTCACACGAGGTAGAAGCACTCTACAAGCCGTCAGGTGCCTAATGGGCGAAATAGAAGAAACCTTACGAAAACCCAAAGGAAAATACTATACTGTACTCATAGACTACAGCAAAGCATTCGACTACCTGAACAGAAAACTCTTGATCCAAAAAATAAAACACATGATCGGCACTGAACATCCACTAGTCAACATAATAGAAGACGCTCTCCAATACAACTACATCGAAATAGAAGACGGTGTCACCAGATCAAAGATCATCACGCAGACAAATGGAGTCCTCCAGGGCGACCCCATAAGCCCGCTACTGTTTAACATAGCGACGGCAGACATAGTGGAGATACTCGAAGGAAAGACTGCAACCACATTAATAATGTATGCAGACGATATGGCCTTAGGATCGCCCAACCGAGAAGAACTACAAGAAACACTTTTAGAATTAGAAAGCTGGGTAATGAAAAACCAACTGAGCATCAATATGCAAAAGACCTGTCTGATGACATTCAGAAAAGGAGGGCGGACATCAAAAAAAGACATAATGACGCTATACAATGAACCTATAACAACAGTCAACAAATTCAGATATCTAGGCGTAACCCTACAAACAACAGGGAACTCGTTCAGATACCACATACAAGAAAGGACAGCAGAAGCCACGAAAGCGATGTATAGAATAAAGAACATTTGCATCCTTATCACTAACGTCAGCCACTACACTTTTCAACACGACAATATCCCCAATAATCACGTATGGGCTCGAATTAATATGGGAAAAATTAACAATCAGTGACTTAGAACGCATTGAGAAAGTCAAGGCACGGTTCCTAAAATGTGTCCTCAGAGTGGGAAAATATGCTTCATCAAGGCTGGCATATGAGCAGGCCAAGGAAACTTTTTACATAGAAGATCTCAGACTCAGCCTACCATCTACCGGAGCCAGCAACAAGCTACAAGAACTGAGAAGAATGAAAAGAGCGGAGATAGATATCGACTTCTATGGGACGACTACAATGATCGATCGCAACTGAACCAAAGAGAATCAGGAGCAGAGACACACCATTACAAGACTAGCCATTCACGGCTTCCACCACAAATTATGCAAGAACAAGACATTCCACAACCCGAATGACCAATGTGTATGTGAATTGTGCGGACAGAGATGCAACCAATATCATATCACCGAGTACCGTGAAAGAACAAAATCGACCTCCGAATATAGCAAAGAATAATACCCACCCATTCGGGTGAACCTTCCATATTTATTATAACTTGGAAAACTCAATTTTGAAATTTAGGATTTAGACCGGACTTTTTGCATTATAAATCCCGGTCACAGTCTGTAGATAGTAATTTTAAAGATTTTGAATTTTCGAAAATTTTGACTTTTTTGGATAAACAGTAAGACTAAACTCTGGAAAACTCAATTTTGAAATTTTGTATTTAGACCGAATTTTTTGCATTATAAATCTCGGACAATGTCTCTAGATAGTAATTTTAAAGTTTTTGAATTTTCGAAAATTTTGACATTTTTTCGAAAAACAGTACCGTGGAAAACTCAATTTTGAAATTTTGGATTTAGACCGGATTTTTGCATTATAAATCGCGGACACACTCTCTAAATTGTAATTTTACAGTTTTTGAATTTTCGAAAATTTTGACATTTTCTTGGAAAACAGTAAGACTATAATCTTGGAATACTCAATTTTGAAATTTTGGATTTAGACCGGAATTTTGCATTATAAATCGCGGACACAGTCTCTAGATAGTAATTTTGCAGTTTATGAATTTACGAAAATTTTGACATTTTTTGGAAAACTCAATTTTGAAATTTTGGATTTATACCGGATTTTTTTGCATTATAAATCCCGGACACAGTCTCTAGATAGTAATTTTGCAGTTTTGGAATTTTCGAAAATTTTGACATTGTTTGGAAAAAGAGTAAGACTATATTACCTTGGAAATCTCAATTTTGAAATTTTGAATTTAGACCGCATTTTTTGCTTTACAAATCCCGGACACAGTCTCTAGATAGTAATTTTGCAGTTTTGGAATTTTCGAAAATTTTGACATTTTTTCGATAAACAGTAAGACTATATAACCTTGGAAAACTTAATTTTGGATTTAGACCGGATTTTCTGGATTATAAATCCCGGACACAGTCTCTAGATAGCAATTTTGCAGTTTTTGAATTTTCGAAAATTGTGACTTTTTTGGATAAACAGTAAGACTATACAAACATGGAAAACTAAATTTTGAAATTTTGAATTTAGATCGGATTTTTTGGATTATAATTCCCGGACACAGTCTCTAGATAGTACTTTTGCAGTCTTTGAATTTTCGAAAATTTTGACATTTATTGGAAAAACAGTAAGACTAGAACCTTTAAAAACTCAATTTTCAAATTTTGGATTTAGACCGGATTTTTTACATTATAAATCCCGGACGCACCCAGTAGATAATATTTTTGCAGTTTTTGAAATTTCGAAAATTTTGACAATTTTTGGAAAATCACCAAGAGTATAGCCTTGGAAAACCCAGTTTTGAAATTTCGGATTCAGACCGGATTTTTTGCATTATAAATCCCGGACACAACCTCTAGATAGTATTTTTTTCACTTTTTTAAATTTCGAAAATTTTGACAATTTTTGGAAAATCACCAAGACTAAAAGCTTGGAAAACCCAATTTTGAAATTTCGGATTTAGAGCGGATTTTTTTGCATTATAAATCCCGGACACATCCTCTAGATAGTATTTTTGCACTTTTTGAAAATTCGAAAATTTTGACAATTTTTGGAAAATCACTAAGACCATAGCCTTGGAAAAACCAATTTTAAAATTTCTGATTTAAACCGGATTTTTTGCGTCATAAATCCCGGACAAACCTTCTAGATAGTATTTTTGAAGTTTCGGAAAATTTGACAATTTTTGGAAGAACACGCAGACTATAGCCTTGGGAAACCCAATTTTGAAATTTCGGATTTAGACCGGATTTTTTGCATTATAAATTCCAGGACCACCATCTAGATAGTATTTATGGACTTTTTCAAATTTCGAAAATTTTGACAATTTTTGGAAAATCATAAAGACTGTAGCCTTGGAAAACCCAAATTTGAATTTTTTTATTATAAATCCCGGACACACCCTCCAGACAATATTTTTGTAGTTTTTCAAATTTGGAAAATTTTGACAATATTTGGAAAATCACCAAGACTATAGCCTTGGAAAACCCAATTTTGGAATTTCGGATTTGGACTGGATTTCTTGCATTATAAATCCCGGTTACACCTTGTAGATAGTATTTTTGCAGTTTTTGAAATTTCGAAAATTTTGACAATTTTTGCAAAAAAACACCAAGATTATAGCCTTCGAAAACTAAATTTTGAAATTTAGGATTGACACCAGAGTTTTTGCATTATAAACCCAGGACACACCCACTAGATAGTATTATTGCAGTTTTTGAAATTTCGAAAATTTTGACAATTTTTGGAAAATCACCAAGACTGCAGCCTTGGAAAATCCAATTTTGAAATTTCGGATTCAGGCCCGATTTTTTGCATTATAAATCCCGGACACCACCTCTAGATAGTATTTTTTTCACTTTTTGAAATTTTGAAAATGTTGACAATTTTTGGAAAATCACCAAATCTATAGACTTGGAAAAACCAATTCTGAAATTATGGATTGAAACCGGATTTTTTGCATTCTAAATCCCGGACACACCCTCTAAATTCTACTTTTGCAGTTTTTAAATTTTCGAAAATTTTGACAATTTTTGGAAAAACACCAAGACTATATCCTTGGAAAACTCAATCTTGAAATGTTGGATATAAAACGGATTTTTTTGCATTAAATATCCCGGATACATCCTCTAGATAGTATTTTTGCATTTTTTGTAATTTCGAAAATTTTGACAATTTTTGGAAAATCACCAGGACTATAGCCTCGGAAAACCCAATTTTGAAATTTCGGATTTAGACCGGATTTTTTGCATTATAAATCCCGGACACAACCTCTAGACAATATTTTTGTAGTTTATGAAATTTGGAAATTTTTAACAATTTTTAAAAAATCACCATGACTACAGCCTTGGAAACCCCAATTTTGGAATTTCAGATTTAGACTGGATTTCTTGCATTATAAATCCCGGATACATCTTTTAGATAGTATTTTTGCAGTTATTTAATTTTCGAAAATTTTGACAATTTTTGCAAAAAAAACACCAAGATTTTAGCCTTCGAAAACTAAATTTTTTGAAATTTAGAATTTACACCAGATTTTTTGCATTATAAACCCAGGACTCACCCACTAGATAGTATTATTGCAGTTTTTGAAATTTCGAAAATTTTGATAATTTTTGGAAAATCACCAAGACTACAGCCTTGGAAAACCCAATTTTGAAATTTCGGATTCAGGGCGGATTTTTTGCATTATAAATCCCGGACACAACCTCTAGATAGTATTTTTTCACTTTTTGAAATTTTGAAAATTTCGACAATTTTTGGAAAATCACCAAAACTATAGATTTGGAAAACCCAATTTTGAAATTATGGATTAAAACCGGATTTTTTGCATTTTAAATTCCGTACACAACCGTCAAAATTCTACTTTTGGCAGTTTTTTAAAAATTTTCCGAAATTTTGACAATTTTTGGAAAAACACCAAGACTCTATCCTTGGCAAACTCAATCTTGAAATGTTGGATATAAAACACAACGATTTTTTCCATTAAATATCCCGGATACACACCCTCTGAGATAGGATTTTTGCACTTTTTGAAATTTCGAAAATTTTGACAATTTTTGGAAAATCACAAGGACTATAGCCTCGGAAAACCCAATTTTGAAATTTCGGATTTAGACCGGATTTTTTGCATTATAAATCCCGGATACATCTTTTAGATAGTATTTTTGCAGTTTTTGAAATTTCGAAAATTTTGACAATTTTTGCAAAAAAAACACCAAGATTATAGCCTTCGAAAACTAAATTTTGAAATTTAGGATTTACACCAGATTTTTTGTATTATAAACCCCGGACACACCCTCTACATAGTATTTTTGCAGTTTTTGAAATTTCGAAAATTTTGACAATTTTTGGAAAATCACCAAGACTATAACCTTGGAAAACCCAATTTTGAAATTTCGGATTCAGACCGGATTTTTTGCATTATAAATCCCGGACACAACCTCTAGATAGTATTTTTTCACTTTTTTAAATTTCGAAAATTTTGACAATTTTTGGAAAATCACCAAGATTATAGACTTAGAAAACCCAATTTTGAAAATTTGGATTGAAACCGGATTTTTTGCATTCTAAATCCCGGACACACCCTCTAAATTGTACTTTTGCAGTTTTTAAAATTTCGAAAATTTTGACAATTTTTGGAAAAACACCAAGATTATAGCCTTGGAAAACTCAAACTTGAAATGTTGGATATAAACCGGATTTTTTGCATTATAAATTCCGGACCACCCTCTAGATAGTACTTTTGCAGTTTTTTTAAATTTCGAAACTATTGACATTATTTGGAAAAACACGTATTCTATAGCCGAGGAAAACTCAATTTTGAAATTTCGGATTTAGACCGGATTTTTTGCATTATAAATCAAGGACACACCCTCTAGATAGTATTTTTGCAGTTTTGGAAATTTCGAAAATTTTGACAATTTTTGGATAATGACAAAGACTATAATAGCCTTGGGAAACCCAAATTTGAAATTACAGATTTAGACCGGATTTTTTGTATTATAAATCCCAGACACACCCTCTAGATAGTATTTTTGCAGTTTTTGAAATTTTGAAAATTTTGGCAATTTTTGGATAATGACAAAGACTATAATAGCCTTGGGAAACCCAATTTTGGAATTTTGGATTTAAAAGGGATTTTTTGTATCATAAATCTCGGACACACTTTCTAGATAGTATTTTTGAAGTTTCGGAAAATTTGACAATTTTTTGAAAATCACCAAGCCTTGGAAATCCCAATTTTGAAATTTCGGATTTAGACCGGATTTTTTGCATTATAAATCTCGGACACACCCTCTAGATAGTATTTTCGCAGTTTTTGAAATTTCAAAATTTTGACAATTTTTGAAAAATCACCAAGACTATAGACTTGGGAAACCCAATTTTGAAATCTTGGATTGAAACCGGATTTTTTGCATTCTAAATCCTGACACACCCTGTAAATTGTAGTTTTTGCAGTTTTTAAAATTTCGTCCCGCGCCGTAGCCGAGCGGTTAAGGTAGGAAGCCTTGGCGCAGAGCTACGGGACTTGCGCTGGTTCGAGTCTCCATGGGGGAAGTAATTTTCTCATGGTATTTCGGCCAGTATGGGACCGGTGCCCACCCAGCATCGTGAGGCAATTGGGTAGCTACAATATGTAGCGGCTCCAGGTTGAGGAACCAGCTATAACGGCTGGGGGACTCGACATGCTAACCACATGTCACCCCTACACTGGCTGTTGATCATCTATCTCTGTGATTGACACATGTGGATATGAAGTTCCAGCAGCCGGCTGGTAGAATGGCAACCGCTGAAAAGTGGAAAGACCCTCAATCGGAATCGGAAAATTTTGACAATTTTTGGAAAAACACCAATCTTGAAATGTTGGATATAAACCTGATTTTTTTTGCATTATAAATCCCGGACGCACCCTCTAGATAATATTTTTGCAGTTTTCGAAATTTCGAAAATATTGACATTATTTGGAAAAACACCTAGGCTATAGCCTAGGAAAACTCAATTTTTAAATATCGGATTTAGACCGGATTTTTTGCATTACTAATAAAGGACACAACCTCTAGATAGTATTTTTGCAGTTTTTGTAATTTCGTAAATTTTGACAATTTTTGGAAAATCACCAAGACTGTAGCCTTGGAAAACCCAATTTTGGAATTTCGGATTTAGACTGGGTTTTGCATTATAAATCTCGGACACACCCTCTAGATATATTTTTTGCAGTTTTTGAAATTTCGAACATTTTGAGAATTTTTTGGATAATCACAAAGACTATAGCCTTGGAAAACCCAATTTTGAAATTTTTGGATTTAAACGGGATTTTTTGCATCATAAATCCCGGAAACATCTTCTAGATAGTATTTTTGAAGTTTCGGAAAATTTGACAATTTTCGGAAAATCAGCAAGATTATAGCCTTGGAGAAACCAATTTTGAAAGTTCGGATTTAGACCGGATATTTTGCATTATAAATTTGGGACACATCCTATAGATAATATTTTTGCAATTTTTGAAATTCCGAAAATTTTGACAATTTTTGGAAAATCACCAAGAGTGTAGCCTCGGAAAACCCAAATTTCAAAGTTCGGATTTAGACCGGATTTTTTGATTATATAAATCACGGACACACCCTCTAGATAGTAATTTTGCAGTTTATGATATTTCGAAAATTTTGACAATTGTTGGAAAATTACCAAGACTATATCTTTGGAAAACCCAATTTTGAAATTTCGGATTTAGACCGGATTTGTTGCATTAAAATTCCCGTATACCCCCTCTAGATACTATTTTATGCAGTTTATGAAATTTCAAAAATTTTGACAATTTTTGGAAAATCACCAAGACTATATCCTTGGAAAACACTATTTTGAAATTTCGGATTTAGACCGGACTTTTTTGCATTATAAAACCCGGACACACCATCTAGACAATATTTTTGCAATTTTTGTAATTTCGAAAATTTTGACAATTTTTGGAAAATCACCCAATTTTGAAATTTCGGATTTAGACCGGATTTCTTGCATTATAAATCCCGGACACAATCTCTACATAGTATTTTTGGAGTTTTTGAAATTACGAATATTTTGACAATATTTGGAAAATCACCAAGACTATAGCCGTGGAAAACCCAATTTTGAAGTTTCGGGTTTTTGACCAGATTTTTTGTATTATAAATCCCGGACACACCCTCTTGATAGTATTTTTGCATTTTTTGAAATTTCGAAAATTTTGACAATTTTTGGAAAATCGCCAAGTCTATAGCCTAGGAAAACTCAATTTTGAAATTTCGGATTTAGACCTAATTTTTTGCATTATAAATCCCGGACACACCCTCCAGATAGTATTTTTGCAGCTTTGAATTTTAAAAAAAAATTGTCAATTTTTGGATAATACAAAGACTACAGCCTTGCAAAACCCAATTTTGAAATTCTGGATTTAAACGGGATTTTTTGCATCATAAATCCCGGACACACCTTCTAGATAGTATTTTTGAAGTTTTTGAAGCTTCGGAAAATTTGACAATTTTTGGAAAATCACCAAGACTATATAGCCTTGGAAAACCCAATTTTGAAATTTCGGATTTAGACCGGATTCTTTGCATTATAAATCCCGGACACACCCTCTAGATAGTATTTTTGCAGTTTTTGAAATTTCGAAAATTTTGACAATTTTTGGATAATGACAAAGACTTTTGAAATTTCGGATTTAGATCGGATTTTTTGCATTATAAATCCCGGACACACCCTCTAGATATTACTTTTGCAGTTTTTGAAATTTCGAAAATTTTGATAATTTTTGGATAATGACAAAGACTATAGTCTTGGAAAACCCAATTTTGAAATTCTGGATTTAAACGGGATTTTTTGCATCATAAATCACGAACACACCTTCTAGATAGTATTTTTGAAGTTTCGGAAAATTTGACAATTTTTGGAAAATCACTAAGAATATAGCCTTGGAAAACCCAATTTTGAAATTTCGGATTTAGATCGAATTTTTTGCATTATAAATCCCGGACACACCCTCTAGATAGTATTTTCGCAGTTTTTGAAATTTCGAAAATTTTGACAATTTTTGAAAAATCACCAAGACTTGGAAAACCCAATTTTGAAATTTTGGATTGAAACCGGATTTTTTGCATTCTAAATCCCGGACACACCCTCTAAATTCTACTTTTGCAGATTTTAAATTTTCGAAAATTTTGACAATTTTTGGAAAAACACCAAGACTATATCCTTGGAAAACTCAATCTTGAAATGTTGGATATAAAACGGATTTTTTGCATTAAATATCCCGGATACATCCTCTAGATAGTATTTTTGCACTTTTTGTAATTTCGAAAATTTTGACAATTTTTGGAAAATCACCAAGACTATAGCCTCGGAAAATCCAATTTTGAAATTTCGGATTTAGACCGGATTTTTTGCATTATAAATCCCGGACACAACCTCTAGACAATATTTTTGTAGTTTATGAAATTTGGAATTTTTTAACAATTTTAAAAAAATCACCATGACTACAGCCTTGGGAACCCCAATTTTGGAATTTCGGATTTAGACTGGATTTCTTGCATTATAAATCCTGGATACATCTTTTAGATAGTATTTTTGCAGTTTTTGAAATTTCGAAAATTTTGACAATTTTTGCAAAAAAACACCAAGATTATAGCCTTCGAAAATTAAATTTTGAAATTTAGAATTTACACCAGATTTTTTGCATTATAAACCCAAGACACACCCACTAGATAGTATTATTGCAGTTTTTGAAATTTCGAAAATTTTGACAATTTTTGGATAATGACAAAGCCTTGGAAAACCCAATTTTGAAATTCTGGATTTAAACGGGATTTTTTGCATCATAAATCACGAACACACCTTCTAGATAGTATTTTTGAAGTTTCGGAGAATTTGACAATTTTTGGAAAATCAACAAGAATATAGCCTTGGAAAACCCAATTTTGAAATTTCGGATTTAGATCGAATTTTTTGCATTATAAATCCCGGACACACCCTCTAGATAGTATTTTCGCAGTTTTTGAAATTTCAAAAATTTTGACAATTTTTGAAAATTCACCAAGACAATAGACTTGGAAAACCCAATTTTGAAATTTAGGATTGAAACCGGATTTTTTGCATTCTAAATCCCGGACACTTCCTCTAAATTCTACTTATGCAGATTTTAAATTTTCGAAAATTTTGACAATTTTTGGAAAAACACCAAGACTATATCCTTGGAAAACTCAATCTTGATATGTTGGATATAAAACGGATTTTTTGCATTAAATATCCCGGATACATCCTCTAGATCGTATTTTTGCACTTTTTGTAATTTCGAAAATTTTGACAATTTTTGGAAAATCACCAAGACTATAGCCTCGGAAAACCCAATTTTGAAATTTCGGATTTAGACCGGATTTTTTGCATTATAAATCCCGGACACAACCTCTAGACAATATTTTTGTAGTTTATGAAATTTGGAAATTTTTAACAACTTTTAAAAAATCACCATGACTACAGCCTTGGAAACCCCAATTTTGGAATTTCGGATTTAGACTGGATTTCTTGCATTATAAATCCCGGATACATCTTTTAGATAGTATTTTTGCAGTTTTTGAAATTTCGAAAATTTTGACAATTTTTGCAAAAAAACACCAAGATTATAGCCTCCGAAAACTAAATTTTGAAATTTCGAATTTACACCAGATTTTTTTGCATTATAAACCCAGGACACACCCACTAGATAGTATTATTGCAGTTTTTGAAATTTCGAAAATTTTGACAATTTTTGGAAAATCACCAAGACTACAGCCTTGGAAAACCCAATTTTGAAATTTCGGATTCAGGCCCGATTTTTTGCATTATAAATCCCAGACACAACCTCTAGATAGTATTTTTTCACTTTTTGAAATTTTGAAAATTTCGACAATTTTTGGAAAATCACCAAAACTATAGACTTGGAAAACCCAATTTTGAAATTTTGGATTGAAACCGGATTTTTTGCATTTTAAATTCCGGACACACCCTCAAATTCTAAATTCTACTGTTTTTGCAGTTCTTAAATTTTCGAAAATTTTGACAATTTTTGGAAAAACACCAAGGCTATATCCTTGGAAAACTCAATCTTGAAATGTTGGATATAAAACGGATTTTTTCCGTTAAATATCCCAGATACACCCTCTAGATAGTATTTTTGCACTTTTTGAAATTTCGAAAATTTTGACAATTTTTGGAAAATCACCAGGACTATAGCCTCGGAAAACCCAATTTTGAAATTTCGGATTTAGACCGGATTTTTTGCATTATAAATCCCGGACACAACCTCTAGACAATATTTTTGTAGTTTATGAAATTTGGAAATTTTTAACAATTTTTAGAAAATCACCAAGACTACAGCCTTGGAAAACCCAATTTTGGAATTTCGGATTTAGACTGGTTTTTTTGCATTATAAATCTCGGATACATCTTTTAGATAGTATTTTTGCAGTTTTTGAAATTTCGAAAATTTTGACAATTTTTGCAAAAGAAACACCAAGATTATAGCCTTCGAAAACTAAATTTTGAAATTTAGGATTTACACCAGATTTTTTGTATTATAAACCCCGGACACACCCTCTGCATAGTATTTTTGCAGTTTTTGAAATTTCGAAAATTTTGACAATTTTTGGAAAATCACCAAGACTATAACCTTGGAAAACCCAATTTTGAAATTTCGGATTCAGAAAGGATTTTTTGCATTATAAATCCCGAACACAACCTCTAGATAGTATTTTTTCACTTTTTTAAATTTCGAAAATGTTGACAATTTTTGGAAAATCACCAAGATTATAGACTTGGAAAACCCAATTTTGACAACTTGGATTGAAACCGGATTTTTTGCATTCTAAATCCCGGACACACCGTCTAAATTGTACTTTTGCAGTTTTTAAAATTTCGAAAATTTTGACAATTTTTGGAGAAACACCAAGATTATAGCCTTGGGAAACTCAATCTTGAAATGTTGGTTAAGAACCGGATTTTTTGCATTATAAATTCCGGACCACCCTCTAGATAGTACTTTTGCAGTTTTTTTAAATTTCGAAACTATTGACATTATTTGGAAAACACGTATTCTATAGCCGAGGAAAACTCAATTTTGCAATTTCGGATTTAGACTGGATTTTTTGCATTATAAATCAAGGACACACCCTCTAGATAGTATTTTTGCAGTTTTGGAAATTTCGAAAATTTTGACAATTTTTGGATAATGACAAAGACTATAATAGCCTTGGAAAACCCAATTTTGAAATTTCGGATTTGGACCGGATTTTTTGTATTATAAATCCCGGACACACCTCTATATAGTATTTTTGCACTTTTTGAAATTTCGAAAATTTTGACAATTTTTGGATAATGAAAAAGACTATATAATAGTCTTGGGAAACCCAATTTTGGAATTTTGGATTTAAAAGGGATTTTTTGTATAATAAATCCCGGACACACCTTCTAGATAGTATTTTTGATGTTTCGGAAAATTTGACAATTGTTTGAAAATCACCAAGCCTTGGAAATCCCAATTTTGAAATTTCGGATTTAGGCCGGATTTTTTGCATTATAAATCTCGGACACACCCTCTAGATAGTATTTTCGCAGTTTTTGAAATTTCAAATTTTTGACAATTTTTTGAAAAATCACCTAGACTATAGACTTGGGAAACCCAATTTTGAAATCTTGGATTGAAACCGGATTTTTTGCATTCTAAATCCTGACACACTCTGTAAATTGTACTTTTTGCAGTTTTTAAAATTTCGTCCCGCGCCGTAGCCGAGCGGTTAAGGTAGGAAGCCTTGGCGCAGAGCTACGGGACTTGCGCTGGTTCGAGTCTCCATGGAGGAAGTAATTTTCTCGTGGTATTTCGGCCAGTATGGGACCGGTGCCCACCCAGCATCGTGAGGCAATTGGGTAGCTACAATATGTAGCGGCTCCAGGTTGAGGAACCAGCTATAACGGCTGGGGGACTCGACATGCTAACCACATGTCACCCCTACACTGGCTGTTGATCATCTACCACTGTGATTGACACATGTGGATATGAAGTGCCAGCAGCCGGCTGGTAGAAGGGCAAACGCTTAAAAGTGGAAAGACCCTCAATCGGAATCGGAAAATTTTGACAATTTTTGGAAAAACACCAAGACTATAGCCTTGGAAAACTCAATCTTGAAATGTTGGATATAAACCTGATTTTTTTTGCATTATAAATCCCCGGACGCACCCTCTAGATAATATTTTTGCAGTTTTCGAAATTTCGAAAATATTGACATTATTTGGAAAAACACCTAGGCTATAGCCTAGGAAAACTCAATTTTTAAATATCGGATTTAGACCGGATTTTTTGCATTATTAATTAAGGACACAACCTCTAGATAGCATTTTTGCAGTTTTTGTAATTTCGTAAATTTTGACAATTTTTGGAAAATCACCAAGACTGTAGCCTTGGAAAACCCAATTTTGGAATTTCGGATTTAGACTGGGTTTTGCATTATAAATCTCGGACACACCCTCTAGATATATTTTTTGCAGTTTTTGAAATTTCGAACATTTTGACACTTTTTGGATAATCACAAAGACTATAGCCTTGGAAAACCCAATTTTGAAATTTTGGATTTAAACGGGATTTTTTGCATCTTAGTCCCGGAAACACCTTCTACATAGTATTTTTGAAGTTTCGGAAAATTTGACAATTTTCGGTAAATCAGCAAGATTATAGCCTTGGAAAAACCAATTTTGAAAGGTCGGATATAGACCGGATATTTTGCGTTATAAATTTGGGACACATCCTATAGATAATATTTTTGCAATTTTTGAAATTCCGAAAATTTTGACAATTTTTGGAAAATCACCAAGAGTGTAGCCTTGGAAAACCCAAATTACAAAGTTCGGATTTAGACCGGATTTTTTGATTATATAAATCACGGACACACACTCTAGATAGTAATTTTGAAGTTTTTGAAATTTCAAAATTTTGACAATTTTTTAAAAAAATCATAAAGACTATAGCAGTGGAAAACCCAATTTTAAAAGTTCGGCTTTAGACCGGTTTTTTGCATTAAAAATCCCGTATACCCCCTCTAGATGGCATTTTTACAGTTTATGATATTTCGAAAATTTTGACAACTGTTGGAAAATTACCAAGACTATATCCTTGGAAAACCTAATTTTGAAATTTCGGATTTAGACCGGATTTTTGGCATTAAAAATCCCGTATACCCCCTCTAGATAGTACTTTATGCAGTTTATGAAATTTAGAAAATTTTGACAATTTTTGGAAAATCACCAAGACTATATCCTTGGAAAACCCAATTTTGAAAATTCGGATTTAGACCGGACTTTTTTGCATTATAAAACCCGGACACACCCTCTAGACAATATTTTTGCAATTTTTGTAATTTCGAAAATTTTGACAATTTTTGGAAAATCACCCAATTTTGAAATTTTGGATTTAGACCGGATTTTTTGCATTATAAATCCCGGACACAATCTCTAGATAGTATTTTTGGAGTTTTTGAAATTACGAAAATTTTGACAATATTTGGAAAATCACCAAGTCTATAGCCGTGGAAAACCCAATTTTGAAATTTCGGATTTAGACCAGATTTTTTGTATTATAAATCCCGGACACACCCTCTTGATAGTACTTTTGCATTTTTTGAAATTTCGAAAATTTTGACAATTTTTGGAAAATCGCCAAGTCTATAGCCTAGGAAAACCCAATTTTGAAATTTCGGATTTAGACCTAATTTTTTGCATTATAAATCCCGGACACACCCTCCAGATAGTATTTTTGCAGCTTTGAAATTTAAAAAAAATTTGACAATTTTTGGATAATACAAAGACTATAGCCTTGCAAAACCCAATTTTGAAATTCTGGATTTAAACGGGATTTTTTGCATCATAAATCCCGGACACACCTTCTAGATAGTATTTTTGAAGTTTTTGAAGTTTCGGAAAATTTGACAATTTTTGGAAAATCACCAAGACTATAGCCTTGGAAAACCCAATTTTGAAATTTCGGATTTAGACCGGATTTTTTGCATTATAAATCCCGGACACACCCTCTAGATAGTATTTTTGCAGTTTTTGAAATTTCGAAAATTTTGACAATTTTTGGATAATGACAAAGCCTTGGAAAACCCAATTTTGAAATTCTGGATTTAAACCGGATTTTGTGCATTATAAATCACGGACACTCCTTCTAGATAGTATTTTTCAAGTTTCGGAAAATTTGACAATTTTTGGAAAATCACCAAGACTATAGCATTGGAAAACCCAATTTTGAAATCTCTGATTTAGACCTGACTTTTTGCATTATAAATCCCGGACACAGCCTCTAGATAGTATATTTGCAGTTTTTGAAATTTCGAAAATTTTGACAATTTTTGGAAAATCACCAAGACTATAGCCTTGGAAATCCCAATTTTGAAATTCTGGATTTGAAACTGCATTTTTTGCATCATAAATCCCAGACACTCCTTCTAGATAGTATTTTTGAAGTTTTTGAAGTTTCGGAAAATTTGACAATTTTTGGAAAATCACCAAGAGTATAGCCTTGGAAAACCCAATTTTGAAATTTCGGATTTAGACCGGATTTTTTGCATTATTAATTAAGGACACAACCTCTAGATAGTATTTTTGCAGTTTTTGAAATTTCGAAAATTTTGACAATTTTTGGAAAATCACCAAGACTTTAGCCTTAAAAAACCCAATTTTGGAATTTCGCATTTGGACCGGGTTTTGCATTATAAATCTCGGACACACCCTAAAGATATTTCTTTTGCAGTTTTTGAAATTTCGAACATTTTGACAATTTTTGGATAATCACAAAGACTATAGCCTTGGAAGACCCAATTTTGAAATTTTGGATTTAAACGGGAATTTTTGCATCATAAATCCCGGAAACAGCTTCTAGATAGTGTTTTTGAAGTTTCGGAAAATTTGACAATTTTGAAAGTTCGGACTTAGGCCGGATATTTTGCATTATAAATTTCTGACACATCCTATAGATAATATTTTAGCAATTTTGGAAATTCCGAAAATTTTGACAATTTTTGGAAAATCACCAAGAGTGTAGCCTTGGAAAACCCAAATTTCAAAGTTCGGATTTAGACCGGATTTTTTGATTATATAAATCACGGACACACCCTCTAGATAGTAATTTTGCAGTTTTTGAAATTTCGAAAATTTTGACAATTTTTTAAAAAAATCATAAAGACTATAGCCTTGGAAAACCCAATTTTGAAAGTTCGGATTTAGACCGGTTTTTTGCATTAAAAATCCCGTATACCCCCTCTAGATAGCATTTTTGCAGTTTATGATATTTCGAAAATTTTGACAACTGTTGGAAAATTACCAAGACTATATCCTTGGAAAACCCAATTTTGAAATTTCGGATTTAGACCGGATTTTTTGCATTAAAATTCCCGTATACCCCCTCTAGATAGTATTTTATGCAGTTTATGAAATTTAGAAAATTTTGACAATTTTTATAAAATCACCAAGACTATATCCTTGGAAAACCCAATTTTGAAATTTCGGATTTAGACCGGACTTTTTTGCATTATAAAACCCGGACACACCCTCTAGTCAATATTTTTTGCAATTTTTTGTAATTTCGAAATTTTGACATTTTTGGAAAATCAACACCCATTTTTATTTTGGATTTGATTTACCAACCGGATTTTTTTGCATTATAAATCCCGGACCAACATCTCTAGATAACTATTTTTGGAGTTTTTGAAATTACGAAAAATTTTGACAATTTTGGAAAAATCACCAAAGGACTATAGCCGTGGAAAACCCATTTTTGAAATTTCCGTACTTAGACCCGATTTTTTGTATTATAAATCCACGGACAGCACCCTCTGAATAGTATTTTTGCATTTTTTTGAAATTTCGAAAATTTTGACAATTTTTGGAAAAATCGCCAAGTCTATAGCCTAGGAAAACCCAATTTTGAAATTTCGGATTTAGACCTAATTTTTTGTGTTATAAATCCCGGACACACCCTCCAGATAGTATTTTTGCTGCTTTGAAATTTAAAAAAAATTGACAATTTTTGGATAATACAAAGACAATAGCCTTGCAAAACCCAATTTTGAAATTCTGGATTTAAACGGGATTTTTTGCATCATAAATCCCGGACACACCTTCTAGATAGTATTTTTGAAGTTTTTGAAGTTTCGGAAAATTTGACAATTTTTGGAAAATCACCAAGACTATAGCCTTGGAAAATTCAATTTTGAAATTTCGGATTTAGGACGGATTTTTTGCATTATAAATCCCGGACACACCATGTAGATAGTATTTTTGCAGTTTTTGAAATTTCGAAAATTTTGACAATTTGTTTGGATAATATACAAGACTATAGCCTTGGAAAACGCCATTTAGAACTTCTGGATTAACCGGATTTTGTGCATTATAAATCACGGACACACCTTCAGATAGTCTTTTTCAAGTTTCGGAAAATTTGACTTTTTTGGAAAATCACCAAGACTATAGATTGGAAAACCCAATTTTGAAATTTCGGATATTTAGACCTGATTTTTCCATTAAACATCCCGGACACAGGCCTCTAGATCGTATTTTGCAGTTTTGGAAATTTACGAAAATTTTACAATTTTGGAAAATCACCTAGAACATGCCTTGGCTTGGGAAAACCCAAATTTTGAATTTGGATTTAAACGGGATTTTTTGCATCACATAAATCCCAGACACACCTTATAGATAGTATATTGAAGTTTTGAAGTTTCGGAAAATTTCACAATTTTTGGAAAATCACAAAGACTATAGACTGGAAACCCAATTTTGACATTTGGAATGAAACCCGATTGTTGAATTATAAATCCCGGACACCCACTCTAAATGTACTTTGAGTTTTTACAAATAATTTCGAAAATTTTGACCAACTTTGGAAAAAAAAACACCAAGACTTATAGCCTTGGAAAACTCAATCTTGACAAATGTTGGATTATTAACACCGGATTTTTTGCATCATAAATTCCGGACCCACCGTTTAGATAGCACTTTTTAGTTTTGGAAATATTCAAAAAATTGACATGTTGGAAAAAACACGTAGTCTATAG